>JAGXCT010034012.1:0-15795 GCA_022495035.1 Philopotamus ludificatus
TTATCCTGCGTTGAATAAATAAATAATATAAAAGTTTCAATCCAACTGAAATAATGAGTGTCGTGGTTTGACATTGGGGAGAATATTATTCTCCTTGCATTTTTAAAATTGGTATATGGGTAAATGGCGTATTAGAATATTCTGTTATGCTATCCATCCATCTCTAAAAAAAAGTGAAAAAATAAAATAGTAGGAAAACCAATGTTATTGTACAGTTTGCCTAATAATCTTTAAAATTATTGATCAAGACATTGAAGATGTAATAAAACTTTTAAAACATAATGTTGATGAACTCACAGACCAATACTTAATTTTTATTAAGAAAGAAAGAGATAAAATAACTAAATACGCTCGATGAGCTACGAAAAATTAGGCTAAAATACATCACTGCAGTTTTTCCTAAATCAAAAATGGAAATCAAATACTTTGAAATAGAGTTTCAATCAACAGTAGATTTTTGATCTTACGCCATATCATTCATTTAGCACAAGTCTGTAAATAATAAATTAAGAAAATGAAACCCTGAAAAATTACAGGAGTCACCAATGGATATAAGTAGCACATCAGTTGAAAATATTTTATAATAATTATAATAAATATATTATGTATAAAACATTTACTTATATAATGTTAAAAATGAGCATTGAATAAGGTTAAGTTAAACCTAGCCGTGCTATTCAGGACCCCAAGTTTTATATTTTTTCCCGAGAATTGTATCGAACTCTTTTGATATAAACCTGTCACAATTTGATTTATTTATACAAAAATACATATTATAAATAATCATCATTCATTATTGTCTGCAAAAAAATAAAAATCACGACATTCGCTGCTGATACCACTCGCGCAATGTTCTTTTTCGCTCGCATCCCATACGATGTGCGAAGTGCGAGTGAAGTGCGATTAAGAATTTATTAGTATCTTGACTTGAAATGCTTGGGGTCCTTTGGAGACCCCCGTTCGAACGACGCGGTTGTTTTAGAGCCATCGTAAGGGATAGGTTAGGATACGTTTATTTATTTATTAAAAGACAATACATGATTAGCATTACATAGTGATTTAATTCACCAACAATTCAAATAGTATAAAAGAGAAAAAAATATGTAGATGAAGTATTAAAGTATATTAGTATCGTCATTAATTGATGATATCACAAAATCTTATTTAAGAGATCAACGAAAGGGCGATACTTTACATTAAAAAGGTCTACGTAATCAGCAGTAAAAGTTGTATTTGATTTGTAAAAAGTTGTATTTGATTTGCAAAAGGGTGCATTTGATTTGCAAATGTATGCATTTGATTTGCAAAACGGTGTATTTGACGTAAAAAACTGTAGCATTCTGCTAGTTTGATTGGATTGGAAGTTTAATTATCCGTGCAGCCCATAATTGTAATAATATGAGAAAGATCTGTAACCCAGCTTTATAAACAAATAAATATTTATTTAATTATATGAACACTATAGATGAATGAGATAATAGAAAGATTCTAAAGCGTCATTCATCTTTATAAAGATTTGATGATGATTATAAATATTAAATATTATTTCAGTTGGATTGAAATTTATATTATTTGTTTTTATAATTATTTATTCTACGCAGGATAGATGGCATTAAATTAATTAATACCAAAACCCCAAACTACATACATAAATATTTTTATAAAATATGCGACGTTAATATGTGTATTTCTCTTGCATACCCCCTGGTCAGTTTGGTAAAGAATTCTCTGAATTCATAGTTTTTGTCGGACTCCTAGTCTTAACTCAGCTCATGGTTAACTGGTTAACTGGTTCATCTAAATCAGGGTTTCCCAAACTTTTTCAGCGACGGAACACATAGCAAATCCGAAAATTTTGGAGGAACACTTTTATAAATACAGTGGAACCAGTTTTTTTTACATTTTTAAAGTAACTGTTAAAAAAAAAGTATATATATTTAAAAATATTTAATTGTTTAACATAATTTGTAAAAAGTTGCATTTGATTTGTAAAAGGATGCATTTCATTTGCAAAAAGTTGCATTTGATTTGTTCAAGGATGCATTTAATTTAAAAAAGGTTGCATTTGATTTGCAAACGGGTGTATTTGACGTAAAAAACTGTATTAAAAATTATAATACTTTTTCCTTGTAATGATAAGTTAACATCATTGCACTTTGTACAAATATCCGTCAGATATGCAAAATGTATCAACCAGGAAGGATTTGTTAAAAATTTGAAAGACTAATAATTCATTTCGAGTTTATAAAGTCTTAATAGTGCTTTTCCTATGGATCTCACTTCAGTTTGTAATAAAAGTACTTAATGTTCACTACCCATTTCATCGCAAAAAAATTAAAATAATCTGGATTGAAGTGGTCTAGATTTTACATAGTTTATCATTTTCACGGCTTCATCAGCTGTTAAATTTTGAACACTTGACACCATGTCTTTCGCACATGGCTTAATGAGTGTCTCTCTAATTGTATGAGCTTCACCATTAAGTGCAATACGATAACTCACGCAATAAGACGCTTCTTTTGCAATTTCATTTTCAGTTTTAGCCATAGTAATCATTTAAAATTTTGACTTAGTGAGTCACGTTGTCTCTTAAAAAAATGCATGTATTTTCCATGTAATCAGAGTGTGTCGTTTCGAAGTGCCTGCAAAGTTTAGCTGGAGCCAAAGAAATGTTTTTGAATATTTTTTGACACAAAACCCACATTGCATCAGGAGCATCTGAATTGCCAATATACGTAAATCCAAAATTCAAATAACTTTTATCATACTTCCGTTTTGGTCTGATCATAGATGACACTTGTTCTACAATATTCGAATCTGAATAAATCACAGTTTTTTGGATTATTTGATGAAATCAATTCCATTGTCTGATAATTAAATCATCTATAATATTTATAAATAAATATTTATAACATTTATTTTTCATCATTATATCAATACTTGTACAAAATTAATTGATATCACGTGCAAAACTCGACTAACGATGCCCACGCCAGTTTTACATAGTAATTCGCCTGGCTTTGATTTTTAAATAAATATTTCATTAAACATTATTTACGTAGAGTACGCGATTAAAATAATTTACCGAAATTTTGTTTTCACGAGCAATTAAATTATTCCACTATTAAATTTCATCGCCTTTACAATATCAAATAAATATTTTGTTACATGTGTATAATAGCGTAAACCAATCGACCGGGTGAATCTACGTGAGGATGAAAATCGCGATAATATTTGCATAATGTAAATACAGATGATGTTACATACATACTATGCAAAAGACTAATTTTGAATCGGAATTTCTCTATTTGTTACAGGCAATTTGCTAGTGATTCTTGTGGTGACATTATCAAGAAGACTGCGCTCGATTACTAACTTTTTTTTGGCAAATTTGGCACTGGCCGACCTCTGCGTTGGATTATTTTGTGTCTTTCAAAATCTATCGCTGTATTTAGTGCCGAGGTCAGTATCAAAAAAATAAGTAAACACATTACTAGGGAGCTTATTTTTATTACATTTTCAGTTGGATATTTGGTGATTTTTTATGCAAAATGTATCAGTTTATACATTCGTTGAGTTACACGGCGTCAATATTTATCTTAGTGGTCATATGTACTGAAAGATATTTTGCAATCATCCATCCGATCACATGCAAGCAGATTTTAACTCCAAATAGACTGAGAGTATGTATAATCAGTAACAAATCATTTTCTATTTAATATACACATTTTTAATGTATATTTATATTTTTTAGCTAGTTATAGTTGGAGTGTGGATTACCAGTGCTATATACAGGCTCCAAAATTTATTTTGGGTACAAACAATAACTAATGATTTAGGCGACGGTGAAAAAGAGACGATCTGCATAAATCACAGAAGAAAATATGATGCTGAGTTATTCGATATGATCAATTTTGGACTATTGTACGTGATACCATTGTGCGTGATGACGGTAAGTCATATATTAATATTTTATTAACATTTTTTTTCAAATAAAATTGATTTCTTACAATTTTTTATACGTTTTGCCCGGATTTTTTGTGCTAAAACGCTAACACTTATCGTCTATTAACTGAAACTCAGTTTTATCATTTCGCCGAAGACGGATGAATGAACTCGGAGTGATTTGTGTAATGGATTCCAACTTCCACGGTATCAATTCGTCTTTGACTCCATGAGGGCATACGTGAGACTTTTGCAAAAAAAAACGTAGATAACGACGACCGTGAAGATGTATAAAATATTATATTATTTTCGTGTAGAGTTCGGTAATTTTCTAAGGGTTTATAGTGGGCTGTTATAAATTCAGTTAATCACTCAACGTCTAGTTTTAGCAACTTTGTAAATAAAGCTTAACGCTTTCAGTAAAACAGTGTTATGAAGCGCAAAACCCTTATTTTTTGTAAGCCATGATTAATTATCATATTCTAATATAGCAATATATTTCATGTAATACATCACGAGCAAATTTCTACATCGATTAACGTAATTGTAATAATTTATTTTTATGAAATAGGAAATCATATGTATTCGTATTAGTATTTATTTGCGGATTTAAAACAACATCGTCTATGAAATTAAACCATTTTATCTTTTTTTTTACTAATGCTTACATCAAAACATCTTAAAATATATAATTAATATAAGCTATAATTACACTTGCATACATATATTAATATTACTTTTAAAAATGAGTTTACGTATATTTGCGTATTAATTCGACTATGTAGAGAATTTAAATTATTTAATCGTTTTAGAGATTGGAGAATTCGAGAATAGCACCAATAGTCGACGAGGAACTAATTAGAACCTAATCAGTATATAGATATGTACTGGTCAAATATTAAATCTTACACAGTTTATATAGAGGACGGTTAAAAAAAGTATTAAAGTACCAAAAAAAATCGGAACTATTAAACGCAAATAGCGAGAAACATGAAATCCGGGCACATAAAAATGGGGTTTAACTGTAATAATATAAATCATTCATGAAAAAAATACAAACTTGAATATTTGTAAACAAAATTTAATCCGCCAATTATATACAGTTACGCGATTAATTCGTTCCGGAGATTTTTCCGTAAGTCGAAAAATCGCGTAAGTCGAACAAACTTCGAGAAATTTTATATGATACGTTTCGATTTCAAATGATAGTTGAAACATAATAGAACTACATATATATATATATATAATCAATAAAACATAATTATTTATAGATACATATCTTATTTATTCAGTACATAAAGTATGTATATAAACGGTTTATTCAGGATTATGTAGTTTACTTTTAAAATACTGGTCCAGTTTTGTATGCCTTGTAGCCCTTTTCTTTTCTTGATAAATTGATGTAGCATGAAATAGCATCATGCGCTGATTTTGAAACTCATCCAAATCGTTTTGAATCAGGGTATTAAGCCTCGAAACCAGCTAAGCCATTTTCGATCATGTTTAATTTTTTTCCATAGCCATCTTCTTGGTTTCAAATAGCTTTGGTTCTTCATTTTCTTCTAAAAAGATGTACTTTATTGTCAAATTCTCGAGTTCCATTAAAACTTCGTTACTCATTGCTGTTGATTAACTGTCGATTAAAATCCTCTACATTCAGATCTAGGTTCAGTTTTTTGGTCATTTTTACAAGTTCACTAAGAACATTCTCATCTTCGTCAGTTTGCATACCATCCTCGGTCAATTTGGGAATGAATTTATTCTATGCGTTACACATTGTAGGTGTTAAAATTTCATTCCAGGCATTACCAATATTTTTAACGGCTTTACAAATGTTGTACTCTTTCCAGAATTGAGTTAATGTTTTTCCGTTCTCTCCATCAGTAGCTCTAATTGCTTGTCTAAATGTATTCCGTAGGTAATACTTTTTAAATGTATGAATTACACCTCGATCCATTGGCTGTATATTGAAGGTTGTATTTGGAGGAAGGAACATATTTTTTACGTTTTCATCATAGTCACAAGACGGATGACCTGGTGCATTATCAACTTATAATAAAATGTTGAATGGTAGTTTATTTTCTTTGCCTTTTGTCTCTTTGGCATTTGTCTTCTACCTCTTGTATATAATGATGACGAAACCACTCTGCAAAAATTTCTTGTGTCATCCATGCTTTTCCATTAAATTTCCTAATCACAGGTAGTTGATGATTTAGAAATATTTTTCAAGGCCCTTGGGTTTTCGCTGTGGTAAATCAAGTGTGGCTTGATTTTACAATCCCCACCAAGTAAAAGTGTAAGCCTATCTTAAAACCCGGCATAGATTCTTCTAGTTGGGATATATATGAACGATCTGGCATTTTTTCCAATATATTCCTGTTTCGTCTACGTTAAAAATTTATTGTGGCAGATAACCCTTGCTAAACCCTGCTATATTATATTGTAATGAAATACAAAAATGATTCTTTTAAATATATATGTATATGATTATTAATGGAATACAGTAAGTCCTCAACTTACACGATTTCGACTTACGCGATTTCGAACTTACGCGATTTTATAAAAATTTGCATTTTTTATTTTGCTGATCTTTATTCCTTCTCCGTCATCGACATACCGAACAATGCAATTTATTCTGTAAAAGGATGCATTTGATTTGCAAAAAGGTGCATTTGATTTGTAAAAGGATGCATTTAATTTGCAAAAGGATTCATTTGATTTGTAAAAGGATGCATTTGATTTGCAAACGGGTGTATTTGTCGTAAAAAAAATGTATTCAAAATTGGAATACTTTTTCCTTGTAATGATAAGTTAACATCATTGCACTTTATAAGAATATTCGTTAACTTTTATAAGGTTATCCAGATGTGCATGATATATCAACCAGAAATCATTTGTTAAAAATTTGAAAAACTAATGATTCATTAGAAGTTCATAAAGTCTTAATAATGCTTTTCTCACTTCCATAATCTCACTTCAGTTTGTAATAAAAGTGCTTTATGTTTACTACCCATATCATCGCATAAAATTTTAAATAATCTGGATTGAAGTGGTCTAGATTTTACATAGTTTATCATTTCATGGCTTCATCAGCTGTTGAATTTTGTTTAACACATGACATCATGTCTTTCGCACATGGTTTAATAAGTGTCTCCCCAATTATATGAGCTTCACCATTAAATGCAATACGATAACTCACGCGATAAGACGTTTCTGTTGCATTTTCATTTACAGTTTTAACCATTGTAATCATTTAAAATTTGGACTTAGTGAGTCACGTTGTCTCTTAAAAAAATGCATGTCTTTTCCATGTAATCAGAGTGTCGTTTCGAGGTGCCTGCGAAGTTTTAGCTGGAGCCAAAGAACTGTTTGCGAGTATTTTTTGACACAAAACCCACATTCCATCAGGAGCATCTGAATTGCCAATATGAATATTTTTTACATATTACGAATTCCCTCTACCATCCATTATTTAGGATTACGTTGTAAAATATTACATTATTTTTTACATGTTCTGGTATAATGGATAAAACAAAAGAAGCTTTAGAGAGCAAGAAAAAAAAATGAGTTCAAGATGAAGCCGTCTCGTCGGAGTAATAAGAGGTGTTCCATAATCTCTTTATACTAAGAAATAACAGTAGAGCGTGATGATTTAATATGAGAGAAAACAGCCACATACTTCCGTGTGCAAATATAAACATAAAGGACCGTGTCGACAATGTTTTTATTTTTGAAATTGTTCAGTTTTTCAGGCGTAATTAAATCAAAGTAGCAAAATAAATCTCAGTTGATTATATTTTTTAAATACGCGTTTTAAGTTAAATATGAAGTTTCATAAATAAAATTGCAGATTATTGATTTTTCCCACGTTTGAAAAATCTCAAAAGGATAAATATTGGTATTTTTAGTACTTGTAACTTAGAATATCTTGGCCAGGGTTCTTTAATCTTTTTTAATTCACGGCAAACTTAAATTAAATTAACTATCTCAGCTAACTAAAATGATCTAATTTAGTTGTGCTAGTGTTAGAAATAACTTAATCTTTACAAAAAATCCGGACACACTTAAAATATAATTTGGCCGTTTAATAAACACTGATTTAGAGTAACAAAATTTTCACTAAATTTAAAGATAATTTTATTTTAAATAAAGTTGTGGATTATATTTTTTTAGCTCCGAATATTATGTCAAAGAATAGTTTTATTCACCAATTATCGACATATGTTGTGTATAGACTTTTGCCATTTTAGTGGTAGCTTAAGTTCGGTTGTAGTCAGTTTTGGCATTATCTAGCAAACATGTTAAATGATGGAAAGATTCCAACTCCATCTCCTCTAATTTTCTCACAGTTTATTTGTGCGGTGTGTGTTTTTACGTAATAAAAGAAAAGTCGATCGATGGACTAATCTAGGGTGATTTTCAGCACGTTTTTGGATTATTTAATCCCGCTGTTACCAAATGGGATATATTCTTATCTTTATCCTCACAAAGTTCAAGATAATTTTATTATTTAAAGCAACAAATGTATTGATACAATTTAAAGGATCATTTTTTATATAATTATCTTCTTCTCATCGCCGCGCAAATCAAGTCTATTGAGGACCCCATTTTTTCTTGAATAACTCTTTTAATATAAATTCTACATGTCACTGTTTGTATTTGTCTAAAAAAGTCTAAAGAATAAATATTATAAGTAATCATTATCCTTTATTGTCTGCAATTGCGAAAAAAATTAAAACAGCAATATTCGCTTCCGTTGCCACACGCGCGGTTTTTGTTCTCGCTCGCATCCGGTACGATGTGCTGAGTGCGAGTTAATCGTGTGGCTGAACAAATTATGAGGCATAAAATGAACAACTATTTTTATTCTTAAATAATCTATTACATATTAATAAAGAATTTATCAATATCTTGACTGGAAATGCTTGGGGTTCTTGAGAGACCCCCTTCGGACGACGCGGTTGTTTTCGAGCCACAGTGACGGATGGGTTAAATCGTCACGTAACAAAGAACAAACTATTCCAATCAGGCATATTGTTAACAATAATCTATTTTCATAAGCAGCTCTATTAGAGAAGACACTTTTTTTTTTTGAGATGATGCGTATATGCAGATCTGACGAACTATGATTTACTTATTTTCTGATCTGTTCAATCGTGTCAATCAGCCAACGAATTACATAATTTATTTCAATATCAATCTTCAATTCTTCATACACATTGAAGAGATCACCATATGTTTATATGAAAAATATGTATTACAAGATAATAATTGCCAATAAAAGCGCTAATAATCTAATATTATCTCCGAAAACTATGACATTGTATTGTTTATCATAATAGCTGAGATAACACAGCTCAAAACTGCCATATGTCAATATTTGCCAAACACTGGTTTATCTCGTCGTAAACAATTCGACATGTTCAACTTTATTCATTAATTTATCTCATATAATAAATGTAATTAATTATTTTGACGTATTTTATCCTGCGAGTTTTATTAGCATACGGGATCATATATCCTTTTCATCCTTTTAGAATAGCCACGGTTATGCCAATGTGTACACAATATCATGATTGTATATCGAATTCCATCAAGGGCTAATTTAACCTTTATTCGTGAATAATAACTGTCAGTTTTGAGTTCAGTAACTTGCAACAATGGATACAATTGGACATCACATCTCGTCTTTGATAATAATAAATTTAATTTTATATATTAAGACGTATTAAAAAATATTATTTATTTATATTCAAATGCATGTTTAGGTTTTTATTATAAAGTTGGATTTTGGGCTTTTCTTTGCCATTTTCGCAATCAGTGTACGACAGTTGGTTGACAGGGCACGGTTTAGTCGACGGCACCCTTTGTTCTGACATGACAGATCTCTGTCGGGCTATACATTATATCCAAATTAGCCATTCGAAAATTGTAGATGTAAACCAACGCTGGATGGTAAAGGGTTAATGAAAAAACCATCTATTGACATACAAAATGCGGATCACGATTTGATATAACGACGATATCGCGTTCTTACATAAGAAATTGTCTGATTTGACAATAAAAAAAACGTCGAAAAAAATTATAATTGTATCGAAGGCTTTGAATTTTCTTAGAATTGACGTGCAGGAAAATCCTGGATTTAATTTATGTCAGACATTTCTTAGAACGTATCATTCCGCCGAAATGAAATTGTGCGCGTTTGGCTAATGGGGGTGTTTACTCCAACGCAATTGTATTACGCAATACCATTTTTTCGCATTTCTATACTATGTATATATCCCGTTTATTACGTAGACATTTTATTTTTGCTCGTCCTAATCCCCCGGATGTTGTGTAATTGATCTGTTATCACTCGACGGACCGGTGATGTTCAATCGATATCTCACGTCTTGTAGTCTCTGGTTAATCTTTTCTTAGACGTGCGTGACCGGAATTGTAACAATCAACACTGTTTGTTATTTATATAATATATTTAGCTATTATAAAATACTGCGATTATATTTAAATGTTTCTAGCCTGAAAGTATTATTAGTAATATAATTAAACAATGATAAAAAAAATATATATAGTTGTGTTAGTACACATATCCCTGACGTCTCTTGATATTAGTAGACATATTTGATGCTTATTTTATTGTAGACTATCGAAACGATTTAGCTTTTTTTTACGTAATTGCCAAATTGAAAAAAATATTGTCAATGCTCCACTGTTATAACTCAGCTTTTGTATTCACAAGAAATGCTCACTGTAACCTCATCCTACTCTCAAGCATAATAAATAAATACCAACATTTAGGTGATATAAAGCATATCAAGATGAATTAACAGAGCCTATCTCTACTATCGCTAAAGTCGTCCCAATTTCCAGACTTATAAAAACTTTCTAAGGTTACTGCCATATTTAAAAAAAGGAGATAAATCGAATGTTGCCAATTACAGACCAGTGGCTGTTCTATCCGGATCTGCATAAATACATATTTAATCATATGAGTGTAGAATTATCGATGAGCAACATGGATTTCGGCCTGGACGCTCAACAGCCACTTGCCTTCTTAGTTTTTCAAATTTTGTATTTAGGTCACTGGATAAGGGGGTCCAAGTCGACGTTATCTATAACGACATTTAAAAAGTGTTTGTTAAAGCCGATCATGATAGACTCATTTTAAAACTAGATAGTTTTGGGTTATCGGATATTCTCGTACGTTTCTTCTCAAGTTACCTCACAGAGAGGAAACAATGTGTGATATACGACTCCCAATCGAATGCTTACAATATACCTTCCGGTATCTCGCAGGGGTAAAATTTAGGACCTTTATTATTTAATTTATTTATAAATAATTTTCATCGAGTCCTTCAATTTAAATTTTCACTTTTTGCAGACGATTTAAAAATATTTCGATCTCTTACTTAAGTGAAAGATGCCCTTTCGTTCCAGCTGGACATTGATTCTTTGCAATATTAAATCGTCTTTCATTAAGTATTGGAAAATGTCAAACTATGACATTTTATAGATCAATAGAGCCCATCATCTTCGCCTTGGGAAAGTAGCTCTTCCTTAGAAATCGTCTGTTAAAGATCTGGGTATGTTATTTGATTCTAAGTTAAAATTTAGCTTACATGTATCGGACGTGTGTATGAGATCATCAAGAATGTTGGGCTTCGTCTTGACATCACATACGTAGCACCTTAGTCATTCGAGTGCTATACGATTAATTGGCACGGAGCTTGCTTGAATCAGGTTCCATTATATAGGCGCCTTATGACGCCTCGAATTCCCTCAGATTAGAGAAGATACAGAAAAATATTCTTAGATATCTCTACATGAGGGAGTTTTCTACCCAAGTTTTGAAATCATGAGACTAAATATAAAAAATCCTAAATTGCACTGACACGCCAAATTTATTATCGCCGCCTGGATATGTCAAATATTTATTAGAGGGACTAGACGAAAATGTCATTTTTAATGAAATATTGAAAGAAAATAATTATTTTCTTGTTATATCAATACACTATATTCTCCTTCGGTCGACACAAACTTTTCGTATTTATTTTACAAATTAATAATACCGTCAGATTAAAATTTGTTAAATTTATCTGCCAAATATCGCCCGAAGCTTTTGTTTTTATTTTTAAGTAAGGATTTTTTTAGCTAAAAAGTGCTGCATAGATCTGATCTAAATAAATGTTAATCTGAATACCCCATACGAGGATTATATGGGGTGTATGTAAATAGTTTTTTATCCAAGCTCCTTTATTTATTTTCAGTTATATCCAATGTATGGGATAGAGCGGTATCGTATTCCAATAAAATTGAATGTAGTTTAAAAAAAACAGGTTTCCTAAGCCTTATTGTTGAATTCAAATTTAAAGTTGGACACATGGAAAGAATTCGTGATTAATTGCGCCTTTTGCGTCCCTTTGCACACGCAAAATCATTTTTTTAAACATAGATCTGTCCGAGAGGTAGATTTTAGTACCTAATTTTCGTATCCGGTCACTAAATGGCGTAAAAATGCAGTATTAAATGATTTCCTTTTCGATTAAATCTTCACATATGCGCTTGTGTTTGACTTCGTCTCAGTCATCAGCTAATTGTCATATAGTTAGTTAGATTTTATTCGATTTCTGTACCCAGTACGTCATCGTTCTCGGGTATCACTACTATTTTACTGTGAGGTTTTATTTTTTTTATTAAAATTACCACTTTTTAATTGTGCAAACCATTGCTGAACAGGTAAATATGATCAAAATATGTCGCATATATTTTATTTCTATTTGTTGCATTATTTTCCTAGAAGTGTTCGTACAAAATTAAGTTTAGCATGTACTATTAGTGTAACCGAGAATAATTAATTCACCACATCAAGCTATGTTGGAAAAAAAAATGTTTTTCTTTAAAATACCATTTTACGCATGTCAACAGATCAATAAAACATAAAACTTGTCTAGTTGGACTAGTGACTAAATCATGGTTAATGGTTAAAAACTACGATGCAAATTATACATTTTCGTCCATATATTTAAACAATTTATTATAAATCCGAAACAGTATGAGCAATGTAAGCAAGTACGCTTGAAAGCTCCAAATAATTAATTATACAAGTGTACACATGGACGGTGCCAATTAAATTAACATCTGCCCACTCCAGAGGTGAGGATAAGCCAAATGGTGCTCGGTATTTTCGCCAAATTCATCCTATGCACATTTCTCTAAATAGCCGCAGTTTTTAATTAAATAATTTATTCTTTAACCAGGTGCTGTACACAAGAATAGCCGTGGGCCTGTGGCGGAGCTCGAAGGGCATCGAGAGGAGGGTGGTGCAGAGCTCGGCCCAATGCAATTCCACCAGCTGCTCCACCCATTGCGCCACCACAGATCTGCAGGTGAGATTGTTTGCTGCCGTTTTACACAGCTTTTTCCATTAATTGATTTCGTTTATTTGCTCTTGCTTTGGTACATCGATATGACATGGCATACTCGTATATTTATTTATTTTATTCGTATTTATTATATTTATTTCACTACGATGAATCCAGAAAATCCAAAGCGCCACTTACCCATATAAAGATTCGATTAAGTTGCTAAAGATGCAAGGGAAATGAGTATTTTAGACTTACATTACCACCCAGTGTCTTTAAGAATTCCCAGAATTTCGTCAGAGGATTAACCTATTAACTTCTCTCCGAAAATGATTTTACGCAAAATGGAGGCTGATTCACTATATTAAAAAAACAATGCTTAATATGATTTTGACCTGTTTCCATTTTAGAATCTTTTTTGTTCCCAAAAAACTTGTAGAATTTATT
This sequence comes from Philopotamus ludificatus, assembly GCA_022495035.1. Classification (NCBI taxonomy): domain Eukaryota; kingdom Metazoa; phylum Arthropoda; class Insecta; order Trichoptera; family Philopotamidae; genus Philopotamus; species Philopotamus ludificatus. Next base: position 13,755 of record JAGXCT010034012.1, read on the forward strand.
TACAGTGACACCTTGTTTTTACGTGCCCCAAATTTTCCGCTATTTTTGTTCAATTATTACAATCCCGTTTTATTTTAGTACTCGTTTTTCTAATCCCAAATCTACGTTTTACTTCTAAATACGTGTTTTTGTCAGTCCCATCAGTAACGTAAATAGGGGTTCCACTGTATTTAGTATCCGCTTTTCTAACCCCTAGTCTACGTTTTCCCTTTAATTACGTTTTTTTAATCAATCAAAGATTTGGGGTTAGAAAAGTGAATACTATATGCGGTTGTTGATTCAAGCAAACTCTGAACCAATGTATCGTATAGCAACCTTATTACTAAGTTGCTATGTATGTATTGAGAATTTCTCAAGACAAAGCCTAACATTCTTGAAGCTCTATTACATACTTCGTATTCCTATGGATTAAACCTAAATTTAGGGTCGAACGGAATTCCCAGATCTTTAATTGACGATTGCCTGGGAAGAGTTAAGCATGTGATCAAAGGTCCGAAATTTTTAAAATCTCGAAAACTTAATTTTCCGACATTTCCTAGCACTAAGCCCGTAGTAGATGTTCATTCGAGCAAAGAATTGATTTAAATAGTTTTAAGTCATCTGTAAAAAGTGAGGAAATTAAAAAAAAAGACATATTGTATGTCGTTTATAAATAAAACGAATAATAATGGTCTCAAATTAGAACCCTACGGGTTTTCCGAAGTTGCATCGTAAACACATGATGTTAGAGAGTCGTGTACCATGTACAGTTTCCTCTCCTTTTAATAAATGGAGAAAAATCGTAAGAGATTGCCTGAGAATCCAAAGCTATCTAATTTAGAAATAAGTATTATATGTAGACCTTATCAAACGCCTTTTCAGTCATTATAGATAAAGTCAATACATAAATGAAGGGCTACCAATATGATTAGAATATGTAAAACTCCAAAAAAAATATATAGTCTTCAAAAATAAAGACACAAAATTATACGTTGTGATTCTGCGGAAAACGCGGTTTTTCCTAAAATTTCTTCGGCATTTTCCTTATTTCGCACAGCACAACAAAACATGTGAAACATTTCGACAGCTAATAATAAAGTAATCATTAAATGTGGCTACTAATGTCAAAATACATCAAAGACATTTAACAAATTATTAATTTTCAACCTTACATTTGATAAGTTATTTATTTAGAAATATTTTTAATATATCTTGTAAATTTAATAAATTTATGCTCATTTTCTACATATATAGTAGTACTATTTGTAGTTAATATCTGATAAATTGCGTTATATAAAGCTCCCTGGGGAAAAGTGGCTATGTATCGGTATTTAATCTTGATACAGGTTTGATTTCGTTTATTCTTCCACCTACACAACTTATATTTACACATGCTAATATTATTTATTTTAAAATAGTATATTTAATAAAAATTGTATCTGTAAATTACGTATTATAATAAATAGAATATATGTAACCCAAGATGAAGAATAAACTCAGTGATAATATGAAAATTTTCCAAGAAATATCTCGAGATTGTCATTTCCTTTCTGTAGAATGTTAAAAATGCCGGAGGGCGTCCCTTTGACAATCTCTAATCCAGATAGGATTTCATGGATTCGTCTATTTCACGGCTCATTACATATCGGAATATAAGAAAAATGTTTTTAGTATACAGAAAGTTTAACTTTGACTCTCAGGACACATTTGGAATTTATCGCAATTCCGCTCATACGATTTTTTCGCTTAAAAAAATACATTGCCAATAAGTTTTCTCGTGTTGCGCAAGTTTTGCTACATATATTTTTGATATTAAAAGTAAATTAAATTTCAATAGCAAAGTTTTCTGACCTTCGTGAAAAGAACGTTACTAGACTTGTCACAAATTATCATCCACTTCGTTTGTTTCAAACTTTCTTATTAAAAAATTCGTTAAGCTTTAAGGACACTCTGAAAAGACACGAAATAAATTTTGCCCGAAAACTTTTTTGCGGAAAAATGTCACGAATCCATTGTACCATAAGAAAAGCTGAAATTTGTTACATAAATCTTATCAATGAAC
>JAGXCT010034012.1:16720-27093 GCA_022495035.1 Philopotamus ludificatus
CAACAATCGATTTGTAAAGTAAACCGGATGCACCGTACTCGGATGGGTGAATATTATAAAAAGTCTGTGTGTCACTGATGATGGCTGACGACCTTTATTTTATCAAAAATGAATTGTCATAAATAAAAACTGGAAATCAGGTAGCAGTGCTTTTAAGTATTAAAAATTTACTGCGGTGCAAAAACCACTGCACTATATATTTCCATAAAAATCATCTCCAAGGTCCTCGATAATGAGAATCGTGCACATGGTTACGTTCCTCAATAATTATGTAAAATGGACAAATAGTTAAATATAAAAATATCAAAGCCTTCCCCCTTGAGTGGTAATTAACATCCGATCTGCTTTATTCTGTAAGATTATGAGGTACCCATACTGGCTGACTTTTTTCATTCGTTCCAAGTGGCGGTTAATAATGGCTTGTAATGTGTTAAGCCTTTCTGCCATCTTTCTTGTTAATTGGCGTAGCTTTTGCTCCAATATCACCTCTAAAAGGTTGTCATAGTCGGAACGGCGACCCTCGGTTCATCTTTCAAGGTCATGTTTCTAGAATAATATGTGACCATCGGTTATTACTCCTTCATACAATGTATATTTTTATCAAGCACCATGGCACTTTTGTCTTATTTTATTCTTCTAAACATCGCATTGCGATTATGCACTTTAAAATTGAAATAACATTAAAAAAAAATATTTAAAAAAACCAAAACTCAGGTAAAATATTAGGTCGAGTCGTATATAGATACCGATAGAGGTAGATAAATCAATTCCTGACATACGTCATGTGTACCAATGCTCATGAGAAGTGAAGTTTCTAACCTTTAAAATGGAGCTTGCAAAGCAAAATGTTGCATTAGTCGGACTTCAATTCAAAGTCCGCTAATTTTTTTCGTATAATTTTTAAGCATCATCATGCTTCAAAAAATCATGTCTTTTTTTTGTCACTTTCGCCGCTAAACCGTCTAGTTATTTACAATAAAACACATTTTTTTTGTTTGGCCATGCATATCTGATCCGTCACGGCGGCTATAAATCAACCGAGTCATCCGAAGGGGGTCTATTAACCATAAAAAATAGACCCCAATCAGGAGTGCAACGTTCATATGGCCAGATTGTATGGTGCAAACGGGGGCCAGAAGATAAAGTGCGCTGAAAGGCTCCAAGAGGGAAAAAAACAAAAAAAAATATTCATTAAACTTCTTGAAAATCGAACAAACTTCGAAATTGCTAATTCTTTTTTGTAAAATATTTTTCATTGAAACCCCAAGCATTTCAAGTCAACGTATTGATTAATTCTTCGTCAATATATTGACTTAAAAAAAAAACGATTATTTTAAGATTAAAAATAGTTATTCATGTGATGCTTTATATTTTTTTATTGATTTTTTAACTAATCAATATACCGCATAAATGAAACACATGGAGGACACGCTGCCGATAGACTTACCGCCAAATTCTCGCGGCACGGGTCACTGGTATACGTTTCACTCGCACTTGGCACATTGTACCGGATGCGAGCGAGACAAAACATCGTGAATATTATTGTTTTTATTTTTTTTCATAATTGAGGTCAATAGTTTTTTTTGTGAAATGGCTTAAGATTTGGTATTACCACCTGATTTTGATAGCAACTGATTTTTGTGCTCTCGGATAGAGGAAAGGATTTTTTTTTTATCTCCAGTTAACAGATTTTGCTAAAGCAGTGTTTCAGATTACATTTCTAAAAGATATTCACATGCTTTTATTCGATCGTTTCACGCTATCCATTTCCTCTGCTTCCACATCACACAGATTTTTTTTAAATGCTCTTGAACACTTGACTATGATTATCCAAGCATTTTTTTTCAATAGATACGTTGGATTACTTTTGATTTTCCCACTAGTGAGTATGGCATCGTCCATTTTACTAGGTCTTCCGCTTTTGGGGTTATTTTTCAAACAAAAATTTCTCGAACGAAATTTCTTTAAGGATTTTTTACACAATTGTGGGTATTCAAATAATTCTCCAGTACACCGTAAATATTTTTAGTGGTCATCGTTGTTGTCTCTTTTTTTAAAAATAATAAAGGATCAAATTTCGAATAAAGTCTTCACTTGTTGTTGAAGAATGAAGTTGTTAAATTTGAATTATAAAACCACAATTCAGTTTTGGTAAGTGTAGTCATCGAGATAACAAAAAATACGACTTGAAAGGACAAGAGCTAAAGATCAACCAATCGGCCTATGAAAAGATGTCCATGCTTTCGGTAGCACATATTAGATGAATGTAAATGTTAAAGTACTATTCAGCAATTATTTTCGTAATAGTGATCTCTACCCTCTAAACATACTGTGTTTTTCGAGATGTATTCGAGATATGATGCCAGTGACGAATAGTTTAAATAAATAGGTTAAAAAGGCAATTTGTCATTCCAAAGGAGATGTGTATAAAAAAGTACCTAGTGAAAATCCTGTAGTACCAATATGATCAGGTCTTACCATTTTCTTTCATCAGGGGCCAGTTACTTCTAAGGGTTTGGGAAAAATCCTTATCCAGCTGTTGGGAAAATCATCATGAGGACACTTTATCTGTATGTCGTGGGATTTCATTTAATTATGTTTGATTTTGGAGTTAAATAATTGTTAAAATAAAATCGAAGGTTCATCAATCCGATTAAATTAAAATATGTTTTTTTGTTATTGTAGGTTTCAGTGGACGTCTCGAATAACTACTCGCCCTTGGTAACGACCCTGCGTGCACGCAGCAATCACAATCACGATAGCCATTTCAGCCACCTCTCGCAAAAGGTATTGCGAGCCAGAAGAGGAGTCATCAGAATGCTGATCGTGGTAGTGCTAACGTTCGCCCTCTGCAATCTGCCCTTCCATGCTCGCAAGATGTGGCAACACTGGTCATCCAACTATCACGGTGGTAGCGATTTTAGTACGCTCTTCACGCCGCTCACATTCCTCATCACCTATTTTAACTCCGGAATCAATCCATTTCTATACGCCTTTCTCTCGCGAAACTTCCGCAAAGGTATGCGCGAATTATTATTCTGCAGCTGCAAACGCGTTCAAAAGAACCAGAGCCATCTCTTGTACAACCAACAAGGCAACCAGCGTCATTCGGCCCTTCGTCGCAGTTCTACGCGTTCAACAAGGGCACCGTGCAGCACCGCAACACTGGCAACAAACGTGACAGATACCTGAAATTTGGCTAGAAATACCGGTAACTATAGATTCGAGATAGACGAGAGCTAGCCTAAAGATTCTGTACATATATAAAAACAATTATTCTAGTCGACGTCGTGTCAAATTATAAATCGATAAGTGGACTCATAATAAATAAAAAAAATACACCAAAAGATTTTTTTTACATACAAAGTTCCTTTTAAAATTGATAGTTAAATTAGAATTCAGGTATTTTTATATAAAAATAATTAATATTAATACGCTAATCTCACATCTGCTAATTGTTGTAATGAAAAAAACATTTGAAATGCAATTAAAAGTGCCCAAATTATTAAATATTCAACGTAATATCTTAAAATCGACAATGTGTCCGATAATATCATGTGACATTATGTTTATTATATCATTAAATATATTTAGATACTTAATTAAAATAAATATTTATTAGAAATATGTATATTTTCATATATAAATAAATAATTAAAATTACTTATTCAAAATGAAGCTGATTTTTATTACTTGATCCCGCAAATTAGCCCATGTATAAAAACCACAGGAAGTAAATCACTTAGTGCCGAGCTGTAATTTTTATTACAGTATGAATATAAATATTTTATCATGTAATAAAATTTATTACAAATATAATATTATTTTTGTTGGAGTATATATATTTATTAATAAAATCCGACAGAAATCAAAAAGTTATGTTCATCGTCATATGCGCAACAGTCCTATTGTATCTCTGACCTCATCCAATACCCTTCAATATTTTATCTGACGCCACGTCACTCTGTCTTCCGGTAAATTTCAATGATGCAATGAAACTTTGTACACAGTCCAGCCACCTCAACCTTAGTCTTCCTTTCCTCCGGAGACAAGAAGACTTGTTATATAAATAAGTCTTATCGGTGGCTGCCTGTCCCGCATTCTTGATACGTGATCGGCTCACCTGAGTCTGACCACTCTGACGACAGCTGTGACCAGTATATCCTTGTATAATCGGTTCAGCTTCCATTGCTTCGGATACGTCATTCCCCGTTACCGAATACGTCTCCAAATATTCGCCTTAGAATTCTCCTCTCCAGGATATCCTGTTGTCGCTCATCTTCTGTTGTCAAAGCCCAACATTCAGATATGTATGTTAGGACGGGCCTGATGAGGGTCCTGTAGAGCTTGACTTTGGTCTTGTTTGAGAGGAATCTCGACCGTAAATGCTTTCGTAGTTTAAATTGGTTTCATTGTTATTTATAATAAGTGAGCCGAGATATGTGAATTCCTGGAGGGCCTCGAAGCTATATTCATCGACTCTCAGTGGCTTAAAGATTCGTCCTTGGCATATGGGCATATTTTTTGTCTTAGTCTCGTTGATTCCTAGTCCTATGCCAATTACTGCTCTCATTATTTGATTCCACGTTGGAGTCTCTTTTTACATCTTTGAGTGCCATGTTAAACAACAAACATGCTAAAGCATCACCACAATTAAAACCGTGATGTGTATTATATGTAATAATTAATATATTATATAAGTAGTATTAATATAAGATAATTCCTTGATTAATCATAGAAGAATTATCGCAAAGTCTCAAATCTCTAAGGTCCTCTCTACAGTCACAGTTAAAAACATCGGTAATACAAATAAAATGACAATTTGGACACCGCACGTACTATCCGTACAAAGAACGGAGAAACACATTCAATTCTTTGTTGTCGAGACAAAGAATTTAACACTTTTTACACCAAATTGCAACTGGAGATGAGAAATGGTTCTTTTGGGAAAACATAAGTCGAAAAACGCAATGGTTTTCACTAAATCAAAATGCATTTCTGATCCCCAAGCCTAGTTTAACCCTTAAAAAAGTTTGTGCATTTGATGTAATAAAAGGAATAATTCATTACGAATTCCGGAATAATTCTTCACTACGATAATGGACGCCCTCATAAATCAAGAACGACAAAAAAAAATCAAGAATTAAACTGGGAAGTTCTGTCATACCCATATATTCCTCAGACCTTGCTCTTTCTGATTACTTTTTCTTTAGATGCTGCTATAGTCAAAATAGAGTCGAGTTTGTCGGAAAAGTTTTCGGTGCTCAAAAGTGTAAGACAGGGCTGCATATTATCCCCAGACCTATTCAACCTATACTGGGAATATATCATGAGAAAAGCTCTTAAAAACTGGGAAGGCAGATTTAAAATAGCGGGTAATTTGTTTAAATCTTAGATATGCGGATGATATGAAATTGATAGCTACCAAAGACGAAGAAATGGCCGATCTGCTCAAAAAAAATATCTGTGAATGTAAGAAACTAGGACTCGAGATCAACATATCTAATGATCATCGAAAGGAGTAATCAGCTATCCAGATCTGTTAATCTTCCGGTTCTGGAGAGGGTTCAAGAATTTCTTCATCTCGGATCACTACTTACGAGTAACGGAAATTGTGAGCCGGAGATAAGAAGGCGAATAGGGATGGCTAAAAATACAATGTCAAATTCAAAAAGACAAAAAACGTTAAGTGCAGAGTCTGGTATTCTGAATTTTTATTTACGGCGTAGAAACCTGGACCATAAAAAAATATGAAAACGAAAATTTATGCCTTTGAAATGTGGTGCTGGCGACGTCTGCTGAGAATACCATGGACCACAAAACGCACAAACCTGTCTGTCCTAAAAGAAATAGAAAACTACAAAGAAGACAGTCCTTTGACCATATGTCCTAAAAAGATTCTTAGATACTTTGGACATCTCACCAGAAGAAACGATAGCCTAGAGCAGTGGTTCTTAACCGGTGCACCGCGGTGCACCGGTGCACCGCGAGCTTGTTGCAGGTGCACCGCGAAAAAAATGGGTAAAAACGAAAAAATCCGCAAAATAGGTGAAAACCGAAAAAGTAGTTGGCGAAATTATGAAAGTCGACGAAAGGTTTAATGTGATTTCGATTTAGTAGAATCGATCGCACATGTTGTCGCTGGCTATTTCACTCTTGCGTTTGAGGTCTCTAGAATTAGTACGGATGGTGCTCCTTCAATGGTAGGTTAAATTAAAGGACTTGTTACCCTTGCAAAGAAAAGAAACCCTAATATTATATCTACGCACTGTTTTTTACATAGAGAATCTTTAGTGTCGAAAACATTAGCAGCGGCACTAAAATCTATGCCTAAGATCAGAGTATAAATGGTAGATTTCCTTAAAATCAAGACCTTTAAAGAAACTCGCATAATTGAAAAACTTTGCATTTCTATGGAGGCTAAATATAAGTCTTTTGCTTTCACACTGAAGTCAAGGTGAGGATTTATCTGAGGTAAAGTTTATCTAAGATTCATAGCACTTAAGAATGAGTTATTAATCTTTTTTTGAAATGAAGGTGTGGATGATTTTGTTAAATGTCTTCAGAATAATGATTGGTATACTAAAGTAGCATATTTAGCAGATATTTTTGGACCATGAAGGACTTTTGGATTTCTGTCCAAGATGAATATCCAGCTCTTCGCATGAAGGCACTGAAAAATTTGTTACAGTTTTCATGTGAGCTTGGTTTCTCAACAATAACTAATATGATAACTAAAAAACGAGAAAGACTTACAAATTTAGACGAAGAATTGAGGGTAGCTATATCAAATATTCGTCCGAATATTTCTGATATCTGCAAAAACCAACAAGCTCAGGTATCCCATTGATTGATTTTTGATTGATAATATAAATTACATTTTATTAAGCAGGGACGTCATTTTGGGTGGATAATAGGCCGAGAGGCGACAAATTCCTTCACCTTCAAATGTGTACAAATGTATTTTTAATAAAACCCGTATATATATAAAATTGTTTCTAAGGAAAAATTTACGAACTAAATTTATATTCAATATTAAACATTTTTTTTATATAACTTAACTTTAAAAGAAAATATGTTCAAAAAATTGTATATAATTTAGTTGGCGACGTCTGCTGAGAATACCATGGACCACAAAACGCACAAACCTGTCTGTCCAAAAGGAAACTACAAAGAAGACAGTCTTTTGACCATATGTCCTAAAAAGATTCTTCGATACTTTGGACATCTCATCAGAAGAAACGATAGCCTAGAGGGACGCAGAGAAGGGGCGGGGCACTGCTGGAGCGACCAAGTGAAGACCACCACAGGCTCCACCATAGTAGCTGCGATGGGAGATTGCAGAATGTCGAGAATCCTGGAGAGACGAAATCAAGGGTCTTCGGAACAAGAATGATCACGATCATCAGACATGAGGTGGCGACCATAGAAGAAGAAGGTCCATGAAGCAGATTTAAAAAAAAACTCTTGAATGTGAATTGCGATTTAAAGCCTGAAAGTTTTTAAAAAAAAATAATAAAAAAAACCACAGGGGAGATAAGAAACAGGCCCTAATGCTGATAGAAATTATGTTTTTAATAATAATTTAAAAAACATAAATTTTGTTCCCCTAATATTTTGTTCGAGATTTACGTGTGGCGCCAACTAGTGTGCATTTTCAACACTATGCAATATATCGCCTAATTTCCACCGTATTTACATGAATGCAGGAAATGCATAAAACGTACGAGTTTATAAACTAGTCTCAGCAAACTGCAAACAAGCATGCGGCATCATGATAATCAAACAAAATTTATTATGCAAATTTGGGACGAACAGCGCAATAGTCACATTGTCATCCTGAGAGAAACAAATGATGTTTAAAATGGCACTGTGTCATGTTCGTTTACATTAAATTGCAAATTACGCGGAGCTGTACAATTGGAAAATTTGTATGACATCAAATTGTCGAACATAATTAAATATAATAAAAATATTATTAATGCAAAAAACGCAATGGAATACTATGACGCTGTATATTTATTATTAAAAATCACCGCATTGAATTTTCACACTATTGACGTCGTGGGTGTGATGTTGACTATTTAATATAACCGGTATAGTACAAGGGGGCGTCTTATGTGGGTGATATTGGATAGTTATTTGAAATTGAGATTAATAAAACTATCTCTGATGCAGAGGAAGTACTCTTTAACTTCTATTATGCAATGCAAAAAAATCATTTTATTATCAAGTTACATTCGTTCGCTTATCCTCTTCTACCGCCTCTTATCCGTATTTCTGTGTGACGCAAGACAAATATTAATATGTACGTTTACAGAGTATTTTTAGCTTTTCTAATATGAGAATTGTTCTTATCCTTTATTTGTATACTAAGCATATTTGTACGCAAATGTTAAATTATTCGGTACGTAATAAAAGTAATTGCGGACTTTATTACATCAGTTATTAATACGACTTATAATAAAATTCCAGATTGATCAGTATCTTTTCTATCAAAAAAATCTCTGTTAATTTTTCGTGGTACCAACGTTTTTTTTTAAATCAATATGACGTTTAACTCCTTCAGTGGTGTACAACCTTGTTCGTTTGTGTTTGTTCATCGTCGCAAATAAGAAAATGTCACAGGGGACCATGCAGGTCGAATACGGAGACTAAGGCGTCATAACCGTGTTGTTTTTGGCCAAAATTTTTTTTACTACATTTTCCATTGTTTTCTTAAAGAAAAAATGCGGATCCCACCTATACATGCAAAACCTTTTCGATAGACAAACATAAAATGAGTATCCGTAATGAATACCGATTTTAAAATATGTCAGGAATAAGTACACCAATACAATCAAAAACATTATGATAATTGGCCTTAACCAATCCTAAGTTTTTTAATAACTCTTTTAACCGTTTAGACGCCACGGCGTGCAGGCACGCGAAATCGGCTAACCAACAGCGCCACGGCAAACGCTACTACGAATTCATTTATGAATAAATATAATATTTTTAAATGAAAATTAATGCAGAGACATATTTTGAAGGCAATGTGATTGTTAGAATGTCGATATGTTTAGCCGTTTCATTTTATTTGAAGTTTATACGGCGTACGGTAAAAATCCATATAATTGGCCTGGCGATTAAAGGGTAATATAAATCCTACACGTCACAAACTTTTTTCATTTATCTAAAAAAGTTTAAAGAATAAATATTGTAAATAACCATTGTTTTTTATTGTCTGCAATTGCGAAAAAAAACAACAATATTCGTTGCTGTTACCACGCGCGTGATGCTTTATCTCGCTCGCTTCCGGTGAAACATGTGAGTGACACGTGCTGCGAGAGCTCAGTCGGCGGCGAGACATAGAACGAGAAACAATTCGGAATTTTAACTCGGATTCGGAAAATAACGTGAACGTAACAATTGAGGTCTTGTCACGCACGTAAGGTTCCACTTGGTCGGATTATCTCAGCGTTTAAGGTCTTCTAAGCCCGCCAACCAGCCCTCCCTTTGAGGCACTCTGCATGAGGGCCGATTAGACAAGCTGTCGCCTCCCACTATCATCACGCCCGGGCCGTAAGGGACATGGGGGTAGGAGATCAAACCGAGAATCCACTTAAGGTTCACTTGTTCACACGGCATTGAAATGCCTTGCTTAGTTATCAACCTCATATTCCTACGAATCAGACACAGCATGCAAATGGATGTAACAGTTACATCCACTCAAAATCCCATTTATTTATAGTGTCTTTCGCGGAATGGGGTCTCACTTTGTCGTGTTGCAAGATGATGCCTTACCTATTGACCAGTTCTGCAGGGGTTTAATTAAGTTTCTCATCATAAATTTCGCTATTTGTAAACAATAAACATCTGCAATAATCATTTCATCTTTTAGCAGTAATACTAAATAAGTGATCACCTTAAAACCCCATCACACTTAATATCACTTATTTGGATGCAATCCAGCGAGACTTGAACCAAGTTGTTTTTATTATTTAATTAACAAAAAAATAATGTCTTTATTAGTTCGGATATCAGATCAAATCCTATAGATGCTTCTTATTAATTTTTCCAATAGATATCTCTTTTGATAAATTTGTAAAACAAATATAATTAGAGTAACTCATAGATTCGTCTAAAAGTAGACAGAGTGGAAAGGGCGGCGGATTCACCGGCGTTAGTTTGTTTGTCAATCATCGCCTCAACTTCGAAACTTTTAGAATCGCTAACAGATGCTGATACACAGTTGAATGAGTTGATCTTTGAAGTCTCTCTGCTAAAGCAACTATTGAGAGGCTTGGATTAATCTTTAATAAAACTCAAAGAACGTTGTTATCCATGATTCTGGGAAATCTGCGACCCGCTTCATCCAGCAACGAAAAATT
>JAGXCT010034012.1:27417-53635 GCA_022495035.1 Philopotamus ludificatus
CATGTTGGTATCGGATTTTACCCTCTCGACTGTGCCCAGGCAAGTAGGAGGGGGTACACGTCTCAAGCCAGCAATGGCCAAGAGAGAAACTCTTTACAAAAAAACCTCATACCAAGACGGCTTGGGTCCTCACGGTATGGAGACACAAATGGAACCCTAACGTTACGTTTGAGACTAAGGTTCCTTTGGCTTTGACTACCATTAAAGAGTCTGGTAAGGGCCATATGATAAGTGAATGAGTATCTCGTGGCTGGAAAATGATGATGATGATGTATACAAATGACAATGAACAAGAAGTGAAATTCGTTGAGCAATCTCCATGAGTTGTTTTACCACAAGTTCGGGTTTTTTTAGATTGCTTTTAGGCAGTACTTCTTATTTATTTAACGACCTCACGGCAAAGACTTTTAATTCAAAGTTTGGTTAAAAAAATGAGAAGAAATTGCGCATTCGGCCGTAAATTTGCCAGATTTCTTCGGACTCAGCTCTTTAAGATACTTCCATTAGAATGATTAGTCCTTATTAGTCATATACACTCTTGTATAATCATTAGTTATAATCAGCTTGTGATAATCTGGATCAACGATTAAATTAAGCCATTTCAAGGAATTCGGCACTGCCTTTTTTCAGAATTTAACATTCCCAGAATAAAAAATGCTTTGAAATGTCGAAAAAATACTTTTCTTGTATCAATTAATATACCAACATTGTCAGAAATCTATCCGATGGAATTTTAGCTATATATCATAATTATTTTCTTTACCCTTTCAATGTTGTCTTTGGTTGACCAGACGTTTGTCATCTTTACCGACCTCACGGCTCTTTTAAAAGTGATGCTTATTTTATTTATAGAAAAAATAATATTAACCATTTAAAATATATTGCTTCTATTAACTCCGTTATTCTATTTTATTATCTTTGTCTTTTGAAACACCATTTAAAAAAACTATAAAAATAAAATCATTAGAATTTTCTAGGATTGTTAATTATTTTTTTTCATTCGATTTCTTGAAATTATTAAACCTAAATTAGATTAATTAAAATTCGAGAATTGTCATCTTCAATAAATCAGTACTCTTTATCAAAATATCTACAACTTAATTTAGATCATATATAAAAAAAAGCAAACAGTGCACTTATATTTACACGATTTATTTCTATACATGAATCATTTATATATATTTTTTCCTAACAAATATATGCCCATATTTCACTGTAATAGAGGAATATACCCTTGTCAATAAATAAATGTAAATAAGAACCATTCTAAATTCATCTATAAGTACGTCAATATAATATTCTAGACGCAGGTGAACAAAGTAAGCATAAAAAATACGCAATTTTATTATTGAAATTCACGAAACGAAACGCATTTTAAGAGATTTGTATACTGTGCAAAATGTAATAGGATTCACTATTGTCTTATATTTTTATAAAAAAATGCACGATACTTAGCATCGATATATATTATGCAAATAATGTCAGAGTACATGCAAAATGTACATAGACGATAGTCGGCTTACGTATTCAACCAACTGGCTCTTTTTTAATGGCACACATAATACTCTCCGTATATTATAATATATATTTTATAATATATTATATAAATAATTTAATTATAATTGTAAATGCACAAAATTCGCTTAATCAAAGACGTAATAATTTATGAAAGTTTAATGTGCAACTTTTAATTATTCATTATTCTGAAACGCTGCAGTGTAAATAAGAAACAGCAGCGTTTTACTTTGATCAAAAAACTTTTGCATTTGAATAGAGACGTTAAATATATAAATTTAAATAAAAAAGAATATATAAGTATGCAAATTATTGCTAGTATTTTAATTATGATCTGTATTATACGGACATAAGCCATATTAACAACTATCACTGTCCCATATTAATGAAGACATTAGGGAAGATTGCAGCAATCGGGTGCAGCTATGAATATTAAATTCTCCAATATTAAAATCGTACTACGTATAAACCCGAACGAGGATAATATAATTTTAGATTATAATTAAATATCTTAAGATTTATTTTTATTATATTCATAAATATTTGCAATAGAATATGCAGTTGTATATTTCCGGAAAATATCATTACGAATCGAATACTCTAGTGACGTCGAAATGCAATAATGCAAAGTTATATATATATTTTTATGCTCAAAATATATCTCTGATTTATATTGCGGCATTGCGTTGTCATATTGCGGAAAATATTAATACGCTGGTTTTAATGATTAAGTACTATAAAAGTTGTAAAATATTTTATTATTTATCATCTTTGCCATTGTTTGCGACAAAGAAATTATTTCCCATTAAAAAAGTACAATCAAATTTGTTATACTATTAGTTTAAAATCAATATTTATAAATCTAGAAACAAATTAGTCACCGTGGCAAATTATTTTAAATCGTTTAATGACGATAAGTATTTCCAATAAAATTTTATAGAAAATAGGCGACTCGTCCTAGTAAGATTTAATTTTATTCGCAGCAAATATTAAGTTAGTACGGTATAAGTGTTCCCTAGGTAAATTAAACTAATTTAGACAGATTCGAGCTAAAAATCTATATGATATTTTAACATTGTTTATACGGAATTTCAAAAAAACGTTTTAGACATATTTTTATAAAAAAAAACCTAACCGAATTCATTATGAATATCAGGTTGAACGAATCCAATTCTTCCAGCTAAGCTTTATTCCTACCTTTGCGTAGGTATGAACTCTCTTTTACTGGCCATACAAAAATATGGGCATAACCACAAATATGTATGTGATAAACTGTTAAGTCATACTTCTACATATAGTCGCCAGGCGCTGATTCTCCGTCACTACTAAAAGCCCTTCTCCATCCACTACTATTGATGCATTTTACGAAAACACGTATCGAACTGAAAATAAATGTTAATATTCTATGTAATAATAAATAAATATCAGGAAATTATTATTTTCTTTTATTGGGTTGGTGCATAATTTTAGCTCTCGATTTTTAAATAATATTTATTCCGGAGCGTAGTTACCATCTACTTTAATAACTGCTTCTCATTTGCTTGGAAGGCCATCAAGTTATGCAAATCGGCATAACTTTGTTCACCTGCCAATTTTTCAGCGATCGATTGACGTGGTAGTCCTTGGTCGCTTCTGTGGGAGAATGTGGCGGATGTCGAAGCAGTTTTCAGCTCTTATTGGCGATACATTTGATAACACGACGCTCAACACATGAACACGTATTATCGTGCTGAAGACAATATGGTATTTTCGTCTCGATTGCAGCATGAAGGCGGTCAAGTTGAGTCATCATCGCTATTGATGTTGAAATGCCACTGTTGACGATCATCGTCGTCATTTTACTAATAACAAATCCCGTTTAAGATGATTTACCAATAGATGGTACGCTTCTGTCTCATCAAACATACCACATTGGTTTTTTACAGTGCACGTTTTTCGGCTTTCCTTTTGGCGAAACTCCTGGCGAAACGCAGACCTTATTTCTTTTGACGTAAGACGAAAGAGAAGCCATGATTTATATAGTGATAGCCCAGTGATATGATTCTTTAGAAATGGAGTTTGCTCGTTTCTTTGTAGTAAATCAGTGAAAATTCGGACATGTTTCGCTTAATTGTTGTCGAAGAGTTCGCGAGGGACGCATCCAGCCACTTCCTATATCTCTCCGAGTTTTTTGCAACGACGAACAATAGTTAAATGGTCCACATTGAAGTCTTCGACCAGCATTCGAGTTGTTAATCCTTAGTCCTCTTCCACAGCTGCTAAACGTGCCTGGTCGTCGAAATCCGATAATCGACCCTTTTTCTGGCTTATCTTTCGAATTTCGCTGATTGTTCCTTCGCCAAAAAGTTAGCTGAGATGAAATAAAATGACTACGCTGATTTCTATTCTTTTTCAAAGTGGTAAAACATAATATGACCGAATAATACGACAAATAACCCGCCTAAAAAAACGCCTGATAATTATGGAGCAACCTAATATTATGTCGCTGAGTAATTTAAGATTTTTTTTAAAAAACGATTATTTTTTGAACTGTGCTCAGATCTGTAAACGTTGCGGACGAAAATTACGTTTTCGACATAGTATTGACAGTCGCCAAAAAATAACGACATTTTCGTCTGGTACACCTTCTGAATGTTGAATAAATTTTAGCAATTTTATGTATATTTACTATTTATTTACACGATATTTCTTAACCGATGTATTAAATTTACGCATCCCTTTATTAAAATTTAGAAATGGAACAGCGCGTACATTGTTATCAAAAAAACTAGCACATTCACTTTTTTACGAAATAATTAGTTTTTATTGAAAAAGCTTTTAAATGAAACTTTAAGATAATATACTATAAAGTAACAGTCGCTAGCCACAAATATTAAGCCCCAGGGCTGTTATTACATGTACATAGATAATTTAAATTGGATTGTAAATATTTCTGTAATTTTAACATTAATTTTGTAATTAATATAACATAATTGAATTTCAAACAAACGGTTCGTTATCTTGCACAAAGAGGTTTGTTTTTAGAGAATCGTATTGATTTTTTAAAACATTTTCACTCTTAAATAATTTTTCATCAAAATGTATTTAATATCCCTTTTTTTCCATTGAAGATTATTTTTTCCCTAATGGATCGGGTTGCTTTTTACTATTTATCCTTAAAGCTTCCTTACCATTTTCTGTCATTTTTTTAAATGAACTTATCACTCAAACGATAGCATAGAAATATTTTAATATAATTAAATATTTCACCTCTTACTAGTGTAAAAAAAACCACTTCATATTTAGGCGAGTGTAAATACATTTTTAACATGTTTTCAACACATTATGTTTTTATGTTTAACAGCCCTCTAAAAATCAGCATGACTGTATGCCCCCGCGTTCTTAGCAAGTCGGCGCATCCTTGGACTAGATCTTATTTTACATCGTAATATGCAAATAATCGGTTATACTCCATTAATGTTAAGATTCTAGATGATATCAGAAAGAACTAAATAAAAAAAAATCTCAAATAAATTTAATACATCGAAATGTAACTATTTTTCACTTTATCAGAAATTACAGGGACCGAAAAGTAATTGGATTTTATCAGTTAAATTTAATATTGTTTTATTGTTTTCCTGCCTTACATGAGTGTAAGTGGACGAAGAAGTTTCCCATGTATTTTTAGAATATGTATCTATATAACTTGACACAACATTTTACTATATTTTCCGACTAGCAATGACGATTTCTATGTTCTTAATCCATTTTATTTGAGAACTAAACTAGCGAGATTAAGCTCAAGTGATTTTCAAAATCTAATTGATTTAATAAGTGACTATGACTGAAACAAAAATGCAAAGATTGCCCATAAGATGATTACTGGCAAAAGTGTTTAAATTAAAACCAAAAAGTTCTATATAAAGGGAATTTAATATTAGTCTATACCAGGGTTTGCCAATCCATGTTCGGCAAAACACTAATTTTCGATCATACTTGAATAGATATTTCGCAAAAATTAGCTGAATATATCTATTATATATTATTATTTATTGCAGTGTAATATATTATAAAATATATTACGCTGCAATATATTAATCTACTACTTTATATTAAAAGGGGGATGACAATCAATCTTTACTCATGTTTATTGCGTTAAATATTTAGGCACAGGCGGAGATTTTAAATAGAAATTAGATACGGCAATCAAAATCAGTCTAAAAAAAATCCACAAGTTTAAAAATGTTTTGGATGAAGCCGCAAAGGTAATAAATATGTTTAATCTAGACCACTTCGATCCAGATTATTTAAAATTTTGTGCGATGAACTGAGAAGTAAATATAAATTACTTTTATTACATACTAAAGTATACTAAAGTATGTAATAAAAATATGTAACTATTACAACTGTATGAACTTCAAGGTGAGTTATTGGTCTTCTTGAAGGCATACAATAATCTAGTTTTAATAAAACGTGGTTAATAAATGCTGTATATCTGGCATATATTTTCTTATATGTGATCTATCGATTGTTTCCTGCCTTACATGAATTAATAAATGAAACCCTACATGAATTATTAAATTAAACAAATTTTAAAGTAGATGATGAAATTTCTTAGATATTTTTAGAACACCTACATAACTATGAAAACAACTCTTGCAATATTTTCCGAAAACTAGTAAGGACGAATCCAGGATTTGAATCCATATTCCGTGACAACTAAGCCACTAGGATTAAGCGCAACTGGTTATTACAGTTTTAGGAATTTTAGGGAATAGACCCAATCGGCACGGCAAGGTCAAGCTTTTTCAGATCCCTGATCAATTCTTCATCACCGTAAAATACATACTTTGTGTACAGATACATAGCAATTAAAATCTTAATAAAAAATGCATTTTTTGTTATTTATCAGCAATTATTTTGGGATATTTTCCAAAAATTAGTAACGATAATTCCTCGGTAGAGAATCTATTTTCCGTGACAACCATTGATTTAATTAGTGACTCTGATTTGAAACGAAAAACAAAGAACTGTCAATTAGTGATTTCTGGGAGAGCTTATAAGAAAAGTATCTTGATGTGTCAGAACAAGCTTTAATTGTTTTACTCATGTTATGAGAAATACCAGATATGAGAAATCAACTTACTAATACTGTGCCTGATATTAAGACAATTTGCGATACGACTCAAAATCAATAAGTAATTTATTAATACATACTTTTATGTGATATAATAATAAGTGTTTTAATAAAAAAAAAAATATTTTTACTATTCAAAATTATCCAACTCTATATACTAAGTATTTCTTTGCGGAAAATTTTTGGGAAACCCTGGTCTATACATTAAAAAAGGTCGTTGATAATAACAAAAATTAGTATTTAATTAGTTCTTGTAAATAAATGTTTTCCGTAAGAAAACATTTTTTTTAATACTTTCTAGTCCCATTATTATTTCATTATAAATACTATTATAATCCGATTTTGTTTGTATATATTTATCCCGAACTTAATAAATATTTAATTACAGCAAATATTTCTAAAAATATATACTTTAAGTAAATAACTCGATTAATAATTAAGGGATGGAAAAGTTCTGTCGACAATTTGTACAAAAGTGTTTTTTTATATCCACTTTCAACCTCCAAGAAAAACTTGGCTTTTATGGCTGTTTTATTTTCGTGCTTTTATTCCCTTAGTTGCGCAAGTATCACCTTAACGATACATATTTATATCTAAAGGATGAGAAGCCATTGCAAATAGATACAAGTACAAAAATATATATACATACATGCATTTAAAACATTTAATGATTTTTCGCTAGATTTATTTGACACTTGTAACAGGGACATGGTTAACAGAGCTACCAGACAGAATACGAATTACAATCCGAAGGATTAATCCAGCTGGTGTTTGTATATGGCGATACTCATTGAATTTAAATTAGTATATTTCGTAAATGTTATAAATTCTATGTACATAGAAAAAAAAGGATTTAATAAAATAAGAATTTCTTATATAAAATCAGGAAAAAGCACTAAAAATAACTTTTAGTGTTTTGACCTAGTTTCAGTGCCATATCGGGTTTAACTGTCTCACGGGTATTGGAAAAATATTCATAGGGTTACAAATGAAATCATTTTATGAAAATTGAATATGAAAATATCTACATTATTGCGTTTCCCGTCAATTTATCTTAAATCTTGATAAGTAATTTAATTCAAATGTTCATTAGAGAAACGATATAATACGTAACTTGATTCATAATTATATGTTTACATGCGAATTTATGGCGTAATATATCAAGGATACAGGGAAATGTACTTAGTAATTAAACGCTCGTAAATAACATGTAAAGAAATTAATATCCTTTCGGAAACAAACTCAGAAATAAATTCGCATGTATTTTGCAATAGAAGAAATTGTATAATTTAGTATATTATATAATATGTTCAAGGTCTGAAGCGCTCGATAATATTTTTATTTAATTGTGCTTAATTATTTAGAGGACGTTCGGGGTCATCGACAGACCTTTGAACTTAAACTCTGAATTTTCGGCTAAAAAATATTATTCCAGGAACCTCTTAAGATTACTTTTGAAACCTCAGAAGGGTTAAGTGGAAACCCTCGTTCATGAAATTTTCGCCATTGCCGATATTTCATCTGCTCTACAAAAATGTACTGTGCCCTCATACATACAATTGAGAAAAGCCATTCTATTGACACGGTGAATTTCATTGGTCCAAAACGTTTTCGCAGTCATTAATCTTGTGAAAAAAAAGAAATAATCTATAAACCAAATGGGTTAATCTTCAATACTGCGATTGGGTTTTGAGGGAAAGTTTATTAATCCTCCCGATAATGCTACATCGAAATTTGGTTAACCATCATTTCGAATTAAATTTGATATGCTCTAATCTAATATTAATGAAACTTATTAAACCCATAAAACTTTCCAATATTTACGTTTTTTTTACTACATATTTTCAGAATAAAAGTTTCAGAGTCCCCTTTCACTGAGTGATGATCAGTTGTTTGTCACTTTGATCCCTCGTGTATTTCACATACATTCTGCACGTATACTAAACATCTGATATATGTATTAAATATATTTTTTATTTTGCTATTTTATGAAAAATATAATTATGATGAATAATAATTTAATAATCATCAATTACTCAGTTTAATTAGCTAGAGGATTAAAACGATACTGCACGGTGGGTTTTTAACTAATGTATGTAATTCGCTAAGTAGTTCAGTCTGACGTTGAAATATTTGCTTTATTATTCATGGAGCTTTCAGCAGAATTCTTGATAAAGGTTATACGGGAAATGAAGCGTGTACATTATGTAAAATTTTAAAGACGAGCGGAAACAATTTTCTTGGTTAAAATTTATAATTGATTTAATCTGAAGATTGCAATAATTAAATAAAAAAATAATTTATTTTAAAACATGGCATATGTATTTAATATTTTTATAATGGTTGTATATATGTAGATATGTATATATTAATATAGTTATGTAACCCAGTGAACCAACATGTTCCGCTCTCGCCATACATTTTTTAAAGTGCAAACATTATATTGCAAATTCTCGGGTGGTGTTTGAATGCAAATCGCAATCTAGAGTTCAGGGCTGTGGGCCATTGTGTTTTATGTGACAATAAATATAGTAGATACTACTGTGGACATACTACGATGAACACTAAAACAGGATGTTGAAAATATTTATAATTATTAATTCTGAAATAATTTTAATTTTTACTGAGTGCACCATTAATTTTAACAACTTTAAGTATCCCATTGAAAAACTAGGTAGGGGAATATATCAAAACAAAAGATTTGCAACGATATTTATTAATGTATCGCTGCCTTGTCACTGAATTACTATATTTTGAATGGTGAATTTATTAAAAAAAAATGTATAAATATTATATGTACATAATAATATTTATAGGTAATATGTGAAACATGTAAAAACAATTTTATTTCAATTAGCTTTTCATATTTTTATTCTTCTTGAAACGGCACCTCATGCCTGAGGATCGTGACCATTCTTGTTTCGAACCTTCTTGATTTTGGCTCCCCATGATTCTCAGCATTCTGCATCCCGCATCGCAGCTACTACGTTGGTGTATGTGGAGGTTTTCACTTAATCGCTTTAGTGCAGAGGTCAGCAAATTGCGGCTCCGAAGCCGCATGCTGCTCTTTGGCCCCTTAAGTGCACAAATATCCACAGGCAAGCAGACGGGGCTAAGAGTATGACCGGCGTAAGAAAGGGGCTTGTTGCTATTTTGAAAGAAAAAAATATTCACAAGATACTTTCTTACTATTGCATCATTCATCAAGTAGCGCTTTGTGCGCAGACATTTCCAGAAAAAAATTGTAAAGTTATGGAATTGGTGTTACGATTATCAACTCCATTTTGATGCTAAAGCTCCTAATCATTGCCAATTCAAAGAATTTTTAGTTTAAATGGAGAGTGAGTACGATGATCTTTTGGTTCATAACCAAGTACGTTGGTTATCATAAGGACGTTTTAAAACGTTTCGAATCCCTATTACCAGAAATCAAAGCATTTCTACTTGAGAAGGGTATCCAGAACTAACAGACGATCGGTGGATCCAAAATCTGTATTTCATGGTAGACGTTACGTCTCATCTAAATCGGCTTAATCATAAACTACAAGGGAAAGGAAACATTTTTTTTTCGATGTTAGAAGAAGTCATTTCATTCGACAACAAATTATCCCTTTTTGCTGAAGATTTTGAAAGGTAAACATTGTTTTACTTTCCGAGTCTGCTGGAGCATCGCTAAGAAAATAATTCATCTATTGACAAACACTATTTCAAAACAAATATTTTAAATATAAGGGAAGCATTTCTCTGCAGGTTTCAGGAATATAAAAACAGCAGAGAGACCTTAGCATTCGTTAAACACCCTCTTAATGCTACGATAAAAGATTTTCTCCTTTTGGCATTGACATTGGTAACTTTGAAATACAATTGCTAGATTTAAAAAACAAGGAGATATGAAGCTCTATATTTAAACGTCTTTGTGACTTAGTTCACAACACAAGTAGTCTGCTTTGAAACACCTAGAGAAAGAAGGCATGAACATCTTCAACGCCTAGAATAATATAAATATTCCTGACTCTTATGATCAGTTGAAAAAACTCACGTTTGCTGTTCTTTACCTTTTCGGCTCTACGCATTCATGCGAACAATCGTTTTCAATTTCGCACACTACAAAGTAAACTGAAAAGTCGTCTTATAGATAAGAACCCTGGAATCGTGCCTAAAATTAAGAATAACAACATACAAACCTGACTTACTTAAAGTTTCCAAGAAGATGCAAGGACATTGTTTGCATTAAGAGTTTGTCAGTCATTCTCATGATTTAAATTTATGGATTCCTTAATACTCCATATTTTTAATCAAAGTATAAAATGTTTATTAAGTAAGAAATCAAGTTTTATTCAGTATAACCGTAATTTAATGCAGGGCTAAAATTTTAATAAAGGTTTGCTAAATTAATAAACAGATTTGGCTCTCAATTTTTTTTAAACCGTTATAATGTACAAATTTGCCTTATTGGCTATTAAGTTTGCTGACCACTGGTCTAGGTTTTTACACCGAACTTAAAAATTGAGAATACCAGACTCTGCACTAAACATTTTTTTTTACCTTTTAGATATCTTCTTATTTTTTCCAAACTGTTGATAGCTTTGATATTGCATTTTTAGCCATCCTTATTCACCTTCTTATTTCTGGTTCACAATTTTCGTTGCTCATAAGTAGTAAATTCTTCAACCCTCTCCAGAGATGGAAGATTAACAGATATGGATAGCTAATCACTTCTGTAGACTATTATCATCTTGGTTTTAGGAATATTGATCTCGAGTCCTAGTTTATTACTTTCACAGACACCTTTTTAGAGCAGATGAGCCATTTCTTCTTCATTGGTGGCTATCAATGTTGTATCGTCAGCATATCTTAGATTTTAAATTATTTTACCAGCAATTTTAAATCCACCCTCCCAGTTTTCAAAGGCCTTTCTCCTGATTATCTAATATTTTGACTACTTTGGGTGTACAATGTGTAACGGTGTGCCCATTTCTTCAAGAAACTACAACGAACAATTCCAAGTTTACGCAATCAAACACCTCTTTATATTCTATGAAATATATCACCACCGGTAAGTTGAACTCTCTGCTTTTCTCTATGATTTGGGGGATATTGAGAATTTACTCTAGGGTTCCTTTTGTTCTTACGAAGGCCGCCTGCTCCTGAGGTGATTTGTTTACCAGTGTTGTGTTTCAGACGTTGATTAATGATGTGCAATAGAATTTTGCTTGCGTGTGAGTTAATGAAATTGTTCGGTAATTTTCGCATTTATTCGTACTTCTTATTGTATTGGAATAAAGATTTATTCTGATCAGTTCTGTAGTAATTTTCCTGAGATCCTGATTTTATTACATATTTGCCATATAAGCCATACTTCCCTTAGTTCTTTTAATAATTCGGAAGAAATGCCGTCATTGCCGGGAGGTTTGTTATTCTTCATAATATCTGGTTCTAGCTCTATTCTATTCGAGTCAATTTCATCTCTGTATAAGTTTTCGCAATAGACTTTTCATGTTTCCATATTTTTTTCATTTACGTTATTTCTTCACCCTTTTCATTTTCAATAACACATGACTGGGTCTTTATAATATTTAGAGAGTAACTTTTTGGTAAAAGAATGATTCAATTTTATTTGCGTGATCTTCTAATTCTAGACAATCTTAATTTGAGTTGCTTTATCCTGACGGTAGCTTTTTTGTAAATGTTTATTGAGTTTTCTATATGTTTCACGTTTCCTGGTTGCGACTAACTTTCATTATCTAAGATTTTTTATTTCCAACGTTAGGCTTTTGAGATTATAAAGTGTTTAAAATTATTTTCTTCAACTTTTTGTAGTCTTCGTCCGGATTTTAGATAAAGTCAGGAGATAGATATGATTGTTTTTTTATTATTTCCTTACAAAGGTTATCATTCCTTCATCGTTTAATCGTTGACATTATTATGTTTGGTTTTTTTATTGTTTCCAATTGTACATCTTCAATTAGCAGTTGGAGATCTGATCCATTGTCTGCACCTGGATACGCTTTCGTGCTATATACAGATGACGAATCAATCATAATGTAGTCGATTTGGTTCTAGCATCTATCCCCTGGTGAGAACCATCGAATGTGCTGCAATCAATGAAAGCTGTTGTTCTGCACAAAACAGCAGTAGTCTCTCACCTCTGCAATTGTCCCTATTCGATAGTTTTCAACGTTATTACTCAAAAGGTTATCTCCTGGTGTATTTCCTACTTTGGCTTTAATATTTTTTATAATGGAAAATATAGATTTTTTGTATTTTTTTAAGATAAATATTTTTAATAAAAATAAAATTATCAGTCCTTTAACCCTTTGATGAATATAACCGTACATGTTCTGTCATATTGTATATCGCTTTATTTTGTGATACCATGATTTTATTTTCAAATAAAATATAATAACACATTTTTTTATAAAAAAATACATAGATATATCAATAATATGTGAAAATTATTTTATTATATACTTTTTAGATAAGAAAAAAATACGTAAACATTTCGAAAAAAAAAACATTCGTAAGAATAATGAAATAAAGCTGTGCCTGGCCTCAAATGTAACCAACAGCAATTTCTTTGGCACTTCCCAGAATCATTATGTTTTATAAAGCAAAAAAAAGTTTTTTTTAATATTGCGCTGATCATGTCCCATAAATAGAATCTCTCCTAATGGGTCCAAATTCAGATTGCGATATTCGTTTTTTCCGGCAATTAGACATGACTAAACTCTCAGGACGTGTATGCATACAATATTTACTTACTTATCAAAGGTTTACATTTAGTAAAATCACGGTTTCATTTTGATTCTAAACATGTTTTAGTATATTCATTTTATTATATAGATTTTAATTTCTTATGTTTTCTATGAAATCATTGTGTTTTTTGAAGGAATATTATTATCTTTCATAGAATCTACACTTTAATTAGTTCAATATATTTATGTATATTTAAAATTATAGATCAATGTTGTGATTTAGAAATTCGTATTATTCTAATTAAAAAAAATAGTACAATAAATAAAATTTTATTTTAAATACATACTTAGATTAATTTAAAAAAGTATATTAAATTATAAAATAGCTCTTTACGGTCCTCAGTGTTTCACGTTAAACTTCGTTTAAAGTTCGGGCGAGTTTCGCAAAAAATGGAAAAAAAACAATACTTCTTTCGTAAAATTGATGAATTTTTTAAACCAGGTAATAAATTCAAACGAAATTTCACTGGTGTCTTCAAAAGAGTTTACTGCATCGATATATTTATGAATAAAGCTGAACACCCTTGGAAAACTAGAGGTATCAGTTCGACAAACTATATAAAAAGTATATTTGAATTGCTTCGAGATGTTTTTGACCTTAGAGCTTTACGTAATCGTATTCTACGCATTTGTGAAAATATAATACGTAATATTTTGACGACGAGTGACATATGCATATATTTTTCACTGCTATATTATCTAGTAATGTATATACTGACATATCTAGAAGGAAATTTGAATTTATATCATACGAACTTGATTGTTACTTTTAACAAGCGTAAACGCGTGAGCGGACGTTTACGTTAGTTCTCTTATTACGCGAAAACGCGTGAGCCGACCGTAATAATCTAATCAATGTTATAATGTTCGTTTCTCAAAATAGTCAAATCAGTCTATGTCCGATTTTTTCTAAAAATGTATTATTAGTTTAATTATAAATTTATATTTGATCGAGAGATTTTATTAAATTTTTCATTGATATAGATAGGTTTTCTTCGAAGATTATTTTAGTGCAAAAAATAATAATTATGAATGATTATTTCAATAATTCAATTATTTAAAAACGAACATCCATATTGTTGAACATTTAACTTTAAATTAAGCTTTCATTTTAAATATATTAGATAAATAATATTATTTCACATGTTTTGCCTTCTTTCGACTTATTTGATTTAAAAATACATATGTAATTTTATTGTATATAATGAAGCGAGTTCTCATTACGTTCCTTAATATATTAATATATTCCTACTTTCCTTAATCACTACATATTATACAGTTAAAAATTGTCTAGACATCCCATATTGTTAAAGTGCCGAATTAAACGAAGGTTTACTTATCTATATTAAAACAAAATCATGTAGAGAAATTGTTGTGTATATAAAATTGAATGATGTGGTTATTAATACATTTATTTATTTTTCATTAAGACAATGCGTGATTGGCATTACAAAATAACCCAGGTCGCCAATCACGCATAAAAACATAATAATAACATGAAAAAAATAACATATATAAAAATAAAGAAAAGAATTATGAAATTCCATATAAAATATCAACGAAACGTCGATATTCAACATCAAATATATCTAATAGCTCTGGTTCCGGAGAGTTTCTGAGAGCACCTGTCCTCACATTTGGCGGAAGAAAAAGCACAGGCGAACGAGCTCGATGGTAGTGAGGTGGCGCCTATAAGGGCAACTCGCACATTACAAGGGGGTTGTTGGTGCCTCATCAACCAACAGCTTGAAGAAGTACTTTGTCAAGTAAATCGATCTTCTTTACGAGGATTCGAGGATTATATACCCCAGGCAGCCCTGTACCTATGCGCTGGGGTATAAACTTGGATAGAATTCAAACTCCCTCATGTAGAGATATTTAAGAATTTTTTTCTCTATCTTCTCTAGTCTAAGGTAATTCGAGGCGTCATAAGCCGAACCAATGTATCTTATATCACTCGTATGACTAAGATGCTACGTATGTGATGAGAATTTATCTGGACAAAGCCCAACATTCTTGACGATCTCATACACACGTCCGATACATGTAAACTAACTTTTAACTTGAATCAAACATAATACCCAGATCTTTAACAGACGATAGCTTAGAAAGAGTTAAGTTCCCATGTCTCTAATTAAAGATGATAGGCTCCTTTGATCTAAAAAAAAATTTGTATCAACCATCGTTAAAACAGCATCTAGGTCCATAAAAAAAACCTTCTCTAATTTTTTACTAATATTATTTTGTTGTTTATGTATTGATGCAATAAATTATGCTTATTAATGTGATATATGTAACGCTAATTAAAACCTAAAATGTAGTTTCACGCAAAAGTGTGAAACAGGGTTATTGAGTGCATTCGTCGTTAGTCACGTGCATTTTGGATTTATGCAATTCAGTCAGTGTTCTCGGATTCAGTGATTTACGCGACGATCATGAATCCATTATAATGAATACGCCATGATAATGTACCATATACAGTGGTTACAAACATGACAAAGCAAGAACTACACATACATTTTTTATTGTTTCTGTTACAGAAAATTTTATTAAATATGTGATAATTAATAGTGTGTTAATTGGACCATAATATCGCGAACAAATCTGTTAAATTACAATTCGAATTGATTAACTACAAATTTAATCTTGTCGATTGTACCAAAGACATTGTCTTTACTCGTATCAGTTCGCCGGAAATCTGTGAAACTTGATTAGATGCTCCCGTTTACAGCAGCAGGATATGTGAAGTTGAAACGGAATCATATACAGCGTGATTCGACGTACAAATAAAATATGTTTTTCGTCTTTGAGTATTTACTTAAATTGTTATTAATAAATTGAATTTAAAAAATTCTGTAAAAATCTTTATTTATTATTAAATTTTCGGATACACATGTACGCTTTTTCTTATATTCGAAGCACTTTGTTATGACGTTAAACATATTTTCTTAGTGATCACAAAACATAATCATTTGAGCCGTTATCATGGGTGCGCCGTCTATGTGGCAAGATTGTGCGGCGCACACAGACATCGGGGCGCCATGAGGGAAAAATTTAAAAACATAAAATAATAATTTAATAAAATCAACTAGATTTCTTAAAATCGTCAATAAATAATACATTGTTATACATAAGTAATTGATTTTAGTACGTTTTTTCAAGCACACCAGACGTACAAAGGCGATATTTGAAGTTCTGCACACATGCGCCGGATACTCTCTGCGCGCCACTGGCTCTTATATATGAAAGTACTATAATTTAATTTATATTATGAGATATTTAAAGGTAAGAGTTTAAATAAATATAAAAATATTGGCACACGTGGATTATTGCAGGTATTTTATTTAAATTGTAAAATTGTTAGGGTTAATTATGCAAAAATAATTAAAAAAAATATAAATTATATTAATATTGCTTCAGGCTTGCCTGAAATATATTTTTTTTTATTAAAAATAAACAATAACATTTATTATTTAATTACAGTTATATTAAAAGGAATCTACTACGAAAAATTAATTATTACTTAAAGATAACGTATTTAAGGCAATAAAATCATCATATCGTTATATCTATCTTGTCTTGTGTTGATAGTGACGTTGCTGCAATTGTTTAGCTTTTTTTATTTTCTAAATAAATCTAGAAATTCAAATTCAGCGATTTCTTTCATAAAGATTTTATAAAAAAAATATGATGTTCATCATATTTAGCAAATCTTAAACCAATGTGTAAGTTATCTGTCCCATTTTTTTACTGTTTAATTAAGCCGTGCCGATATCATCTTGTAAGTAAATACAAATCTCAGATTTTCTTAACCTAGCCGTGCCGATGAGGTCTATTGAATACCCCAAGTTTTTATTATTTTTCACGAACAACTCTTTTAATACAAATTCTACATATCAAAAACTGAGAAAATTGAGAAAAATGTTTCCATGCGCGTGATGTTTTCTCTCGCTTGCATCCGGTACGATGTGCCATATTGATTAGTTAAAAAATCTAAATTTTTAAGCATATCATGAATAATTTATTTTAAATCTTAGAATAATCCATTTTTAAAAAAATGACAAAATATTGATACAGAATTCATCATTAATTTGACATGAAATGTTTGGGGTCTTTGATAGACCCCCTTCAGACGACTCAAATGCTTTCAAGCAGTATATTGTATTCGATTCACAGTGAAATTTTAAATATAAAAAAAATCTATAGCTTACCAATATGTACATTAAAAAAAATATCCAACCAAAGAGTACTAGCAATCTAATTTTTATCGAAAATGGAGTTATACTACTTTCAAAAATACTGACAATGTCAGGAATATATAAATATCATAGGGGCAAGTCCGCAGCATACAGGAGCTAAGCCATTTTAACAATCTTGTGTTTGGGAATATATAATTTAAGATTTGTAATGTGTTTTAAAAGTAATAAATCGTCAAGCATTATTTTAATTTGTTATTTTAAAATTAACTATTCATATTAAAAGTTACCTAATTTTAAACTGATTATTTATTTATAAAACAAAAATCCCTTCATATTATTACGGAGCTTAACGAAAGTGCTATACATGGATTACATCCAAATTTTATTAAATCTTTAATCCTTAAAATCCAATATAATAATTAAGATTTTGGCCAAAAAATAACGTGTAAATCCTCATAGTTTATATGAGAAAATACTGGGGTATTTATGTCTATATTTCCAGAGAATGTGCACTTAACTTTTATTTATTCTGAAACCCTACTTTCGGGGATTTTAAGCTTATTTATGACAACGGACCATTCATGGCAAAAAACATAATGGTTTAGCCCAGTGAAAACAAATACGTGGCATGCGTTCCAAACCTCGCACTAATGACTAATGTAATTAAATAAAACAACTCTTATTATATTCATAATAATAATTATTAATTATTTAAATAAAACATTATAATTATTTTATTTTATTTACGTTGTGATAAATCGTATCACTCTGTATATACGTTTCAACAACTTCGCACAACATGATCGCATAATTATAATTAAATCAAATGCTAGTGATGTTTTAGATCAATATGTAAATATTAGCAGAGGCAAGCCATACCCAAAGGACGTGTAGAGTGAGGTCCTTTCCATTGCGATCACGTTCGACGCCCTATATACAGTAGAAAAGCCATATGTCTAGCTATTATATCACCATATATATGTATTAACTGCGGTTTTCATTCAATTTATAAAATATCTCGAACCATTCGACATGATGAAATCATTTACGTGGCTCATTGTGTGTGTGACCTTGATTTATTGGAATAATGGGATCGAGGAGAGGAGACGAACCCTTTTGCGATAAGCTCGGGGTAATAATATTCAATCATTGAGAAATAAAATGATATATATGTTAAATGTTAATAAACTTTTATTTATTTGTAAAAATACAATTATGGATATTGAATAACATTTTTTTTTATATACAATTGATGCTGTATGAATTACATTTTAAATATTAATATTACGTAAAAATCTGAGCTTAATAAAATAGTCTTATTTCCATATTACCATTATATAGAATTACGTATTTTTTTTATTGTAGTAATAAATGTTAATTTATTAATTAAAAACAATATATTAATAATATTCATACATACAGAATCCGTATACAAAATAAATTCATTTAGAACGCAAATTCAATTAACGGTTACCGAATTCATTGGCCCACTCGATGTCGGCCTCCATTTTTAATTAAATTCATCAGAAAGTAAATATGCATAGAAAATGTCCATTCTGTTTTGCAAATAAATAAATTTCTCTCGTATCTTTACATCGAATGCACGCAAAATTTTTATACTGCCAAAATATGTAAAAATATTTATATGTTTATATTACATCATTATATACATGGATTTGAGAATTATCAAATAACACCGATACCACAAATGTCCGAGCTCTAAAAATATTTATTTATTCCTTATTACTAATCGTATCAATACATTATTCAAGATCCGGTATAAGTATCTGAGCTAGTCTGAGCTATAGAACTGCATGGTGCTCTGGTAGAACGAGTAGAACTACGCCTCAATAACGACGGCAAGTTATTTCCAGAATTTTGCTTCAATAGCAGCTGCTTTTGCTTCTTTTGCGATCCTCTGCAGTTGCAAAAGAGCAGCTCTCGCATCCCACGGCGAAAATTCCTCGATAAAAAAGCGTATAATATCGGATTGATCCCCGAATTAAAGTAAGTGATCAAAAATGTGAGCGGCGTGAACAGAGTGCTGAAATCGCTACCTCCTTGATAATTGCTGGACCAGTACTGCCACATTTTTCTCGCGTGAAACGGCAGATTGCATACTGCAAACGTCAGCACTACCACTATCAGCATCCGGATGACTCCTCTTCTTGCACGCAATACGTTCTGTGACAAATGACTGAACTGCTGAGATTGACAGGGGACTCCTCTCGTACGCCACGACGCTATTACCATTTTGCAATTCCCCGTCCTCCCAATCTGCAGTAATAAAAAATATAATATTACATAATAGGGTTAAAGCAAATGATCAAATATGTGCGAAACCATGTATAACCAATTGAACAGCTATCGATTACCTGAGGACCCAGTAAATATAGCGTTTGATCAAATACGGAAGTGAAATTATGAATGGGACCTTGTTTGAACTTTATTGATATAATGAGAGAAGGGTAATAAATAGCATTAATTTAATATAAAAGCATTGTGCCGTACGAAAATCACAATATTAATTATCTACTCGTAAACTTTACGATTTTTTGCTGAATTATTTTATCAAGACGAAAGCTAATTTATTTATAATTAAAAGACAATATGAACTTCCTTATTTAAATAGCTCGATTTTCTGTACAAAATATTTTGAATTTCATTCAACTAAATTAATACACTTAATTCTGCAAATATTGTCTAAGTTAAAATAATTGTACTTTACAGTGAATAGCTTCAGATTTAATACATAATGTAGGAGATTACATTAATTAATTATTTATTAATTATTTACATACATTATTATTTCTTTGTGGAATTTAAAAACAACTATATGCTCGAAATATTTGTTCAAAAATTGATAAGAGCTTTTAACGACTCGCTTTTTCATCAATAAAAAGATCGTAAATTTAAAACCTTATGGAGAATTAATTCTAAGTGGAAATCTTATCAGGTTGTCTTAAAATATATTGGATAATAGCTAAAAATTAAAAGGAAAAATCTTTAATAGAAATCATTAATTAAACGACATAATTCTAAGATAGAGATTTTATAAAAAAAACAGAGACGAATTCTAGAAATCCCAAGAGAATGAGAAATACTTGACAACATATTATAACTACATAATAATAAATATTTTTTTCCCTCAAAAGGAGAGCAATAAACTTTCAATAAAGAGGGTCTAAAAATAAGTTTATTTATTAATAAAAAAAATGTATTCGTTTAATGGCAAACAGTATTCATTACAAAATAAAAAGTACAAGAAGGAAAACAATATTTTCACCATTAAAATGATTAAATGTTTGTTTTAAAAATATTCTTTAAATAAATAAATACATATTTGCGTGGTTGGCCTAACGGAATAATTTAATTCGTCAAACACGCATAAGAAATTGTTATACAAATAGTATATAAGAAAAAACATATATAATTATCGGATTTTATTGATGTCATTGAATGATATTATAAAATTTCATTTAAGAGATCAACGAAAAGGCGATACTTTACATTAA
This sequence comes from Philopotamus ludificatus, assembly GCA_022495035.1. Taxonomy (NCBI): domain Eukaryota; kingdom Metazoa; phylum Arthropoda; class Insecta; order Trichoptera; family Philopotamidae; genus Philopotamus; species Philopotamus ludificatus. The sequence continues at coordinate 48,518 of JAGXCT010034012.1, forward strand.
AAATGTCTACGTAATCAGCTAAGTGATTTAGTAGACTGATAGCTCTGACTACTGAGGAAGTTTCGAGAGGTTCCGAGAGGCGTCCTCACGTATGGCGGAAGAAAAAGCACACGCGAACGAGCTCGTTGGTATTGAGGTTGCGCACATAAGAGTAACTTGCACAGTACAAGGGGGTTATATACTACGCTAACCAACAGCTTAAAGAAGTGCATTGCCGAATAAATTTACCTACTTTTGTCAACTCTGAATCCATGATCGAGGAAAATTCAAATTCGCTCACGTAGAATTTCTTCTGGATTTTCTCTAGCCTGAGGATATTCGAAGCCCCATATAGCACCCAAATAATAGATTTTGATTCAAGTAAACTCCGAACCAATGTATCGAATACCTTATAACTAAGGTGTTATTTATGTAATGAAAATTTCTCAAGACAAAGCCCAATATTCTTGAAGCTCTATTATATACATGTAAATTGAATCTAAATGTAGAGTTAAACAGAACTCGCAGATCTTTATTGACTATCCTTATTGACTCGCAGAGCTTATAATTAAGGGGTAGAAATTCTTTAGATCTCTAAAACGGCATTTTCTGACGTTTCCCAACACCCAGACGATTAAAAGAAGCCAAATCAAGCAAATAATTGATGCTCAACTGTAGCGAAAGGGCGTTATCCACTGAGGTAATTAATTTAAAAAGATTTAAGTCATCTATTATTAGAGTGAGAAATTACTAGAAAGGACATGTTGTATGTCGTTTATAAATACAATGAATAATAATGGTCCCAAATTGAAACCCTGTGAGATTTCTGAAGTGGCATCATAGACACGTGACGTTAAGGAATCAATACGTAATGTTTCCTTTCATCCAAAACTATCTAATTTAGAAGTGTGGTCGACTTTATCAAACGCTTTTTCAAAGTCGATATAGATAACATCGACCTAGACCCCCTGATCCAGTGACTTAGACACATAGTTCGAAAAGCTAAGCAGACCATTGACTGTTTTTGACAGACATTGAGAGTCCAGGCCGAAATCTAAGCTGCTTATCGATGTGCTATGCTCATATGTATAATCATCTCAAACAGATTCGCAGGTGCAGATAGTATATCCACTAGCCTATAATTACCAATAATTGATTTGTCACCCTGACTAATGACTAAAAATATGAATGAATTTTTAGAATTTCACAAATCAGAGAATTTCGACGGTTTTAATGAAAGATGAAAAATATGTCGATGATGCTAGTAATTAGTTATTTTTAATATGAAAATCCTGTTTTTCTTTGTTCTTGATACCAATGTTGTGATGCAAGACAACATGTTAAATTTTATTTATATTCGTTTTGTTATTTACGAGGATTTGGGAATAAAAAAAGTGGTTAGATGAAAAGGTTCAGATTGCATTTAAAACGTCCGGCCTGATGTATACCTTAGGGATATTTACTGAAAATGGATTTTGGTATATTTGTTTTTTTTTAATATAATTATTTAATATAGGATTTTAAGATCTTTACAGATTTTATGCTTAAATAAAAATGATTTTTTTACTAATCTAAGCACAAAATTAATAAAACTTTATTATTATTTAGCATTTTACAACGAATCGCTTGGTTAAATCAAGAAATAATAAAAAAAAATATTTTTTTGCCCAAATCAATTAAAGAAAGAGTTGAAAGCGTTTTTATAAAATGTCGATACAAAAGATATTTTATTTTATGCTCTTAGGCATATAATTTGATATGATTTGATTGATCTGATTACCTGATTGTCAATAGGGGCCCTTTGAATATAATGTCTGGCGCAGTACGATGCTCCACATGTTGTATTCGTCTGCAAATTCTCCAAGCCACGTGAACTCTGCCAAAGGCCAATGGCAATCCGTGTATATAAAACCTTTAAAAAATTAAGTATATAAATTCACATTGTTCAAAATATTTTAAGTTATTATAAATAAATTCCATATTATTGTTGTAGTTAAAAAAATATATTCAAAAAAATACATGGACCAACCGTTATTCACGATTTGCGACTAATGAAGAGACAGAACTGGACTAAAATATATTGTCGTAGTAAGCGTTAAAAGCGTATTTTACGAACGTGGATGGGAACAAAGTGAGATGATAATGGACGCTGATGGATTACCATAATGTCTGAATAATTTAAAAATAATGTGTACTCGATTTTTTTTTTCAAATATTGGAAGAAATATTTTTTTTAGGGCATTATTAGTCTAGACTGGATAAGCTGCGATACCATACATTGTATCGTAATAGTAATTATGTTTTTGTCGCCCTTTATAATTGTGTTTTACTCATTAAGTATTTCATTGTAATTAGAGGGATAAATTTCCTTTATTTAAAATTAAAACGAAAAGTTACGATCAAAGATCGAAGCAATAACTATTATGCGAATTTATTTTACAAAGCAGAAACCTGTATAAAAGATTTTATGGAAAATTGCTCGAAAATTATGATCGTGAAAATTTTCATCGTAAATGTGTTATATCAAATATTTTTTTAGCGCTCGTTCGTTAGCGATACCAAAAATGGCACTGCTGTCTCTTAAATAAAATCCTAAGAGCTTTAAATAAATTTTGAATGTTACTACGGACAATACAATATAGAATATTTTATTTCTGTTATATCACATGGAACGTGGTTGTTATTTAACCAATATATATATATAAAGAAAGATATAAGATATGTGAAAGTGCCCCCAGGCATAATTCTCATGAATAGAGCCTCTTCTGGGAATCTCTTACACGTGTCGTACACTTCTAATACTATTTTATAGTTTTAAAAATACATACAAAAAATACACTTGTTATAATAATATTATTAATAATATATCAATTACATTTAATCAAAACTCTTAACATTAATTTATTTTTAATGTAATTTATATATTTAAAAAATAATATATACCTTTCTTTCAAATATTAGGTTCCAAGGTGAGGTTTAATTAATTATCTTTGAAAAATAATTTCAATACTGAAAATTTATGGTTCCGAAAAACATATTGAATAACTTAAACAAAGTTCAGTGCTCATTTTCATGTATTAATAAAGGATATAATGAATAACATTGAAAGTTTAGTATTTTAAATAAAAGCTATATTAAATTATTCTTAAAATATATACATATTTTTTACGTTTTTTCTCAAAAAAGAAAATATTTATCATAATCCAAAAGATACGTTATCATTATGTTGAGACAATATGCTTACTTGTTCCGGCATAATGGATAAGAATGGCTTATAAAGTAATGAAATTTTTCATGTATACATTTTTTTATAAGATAATACGAACGTCAGATTAGATTTCATTATCTTAAAAGCATTTCATGAAGTAGAAAATTATCACGCGGAAGAAAATCTTCGCTAAATGCAGACGCCGTATAATAAATAGGGTCAGTCGTAAAACCGCATTTATACATCAGTACATCACTCTGAACTAATAAAAGAATAGAATAAAACCTTTCTCAATCGTACAAAATAAATGTATACAATTAAATATAATAATTAATTATTCCTCGAATTTGATTTGATACTATTTATTTAACAAATATTTTCTATGATTTTAATTGATCCGTGAAAGGCGTTATAATTATTTATTCGTAATATTGTCGCAGAAATTTTCGCAAAAATATATTATATTGGAGTTAAAGGCAATAATAATGGGGCCATGTTTATGAAAATTCGGTAAATGGAATTCATAGAATTGGATCTGCATATTCTTCAAAGTAGTGATGATCCTTAAAATACCAAAATTCTTCACTCATATTGCAGGTAATCTTTATATATTAATATTAATTTTAAACTCGAATAAATATATAGAATTAAATTATTATGAGCATTTTATTAGTATGATAGAGAGATAATTTTTTAAGACTTGATAAGACGTTTAATTAATCTTAGTATCGCTTAAGATTTTTTTTAATAACTTTCAAGAGAGAAAGCTTTGATGTAAAAACCAGAAAAAAACATCTCATCCTGTGTAATTAGACATTTTATTTATATTTTTCAGCAGTTGGATTATTACGACAAAAATTCTCAATACTTTGTTATATACTATTATATATTAACAGTTTTACAACGAATTAAAATATTTTTAGCAAGATTTAATTAAAAAACAGGTGTATTTATTAATTTATTATTTTATAACTTTATTAGTATTCCTGAATTTCTAAAACATTCGCATTAATTATATATGTATCTTTATAGTCTAATACGAGCCCTATACACGCAATCCAATTTCATTTTATCGCATAGATATGTGTATACATATATATCATTTTATTATAAAAAATACTGATTTTTTAATGAAATTTCCAGGGGAAGTCTATAAAATTTTATCACTTCCTTAAAGCATTGACGCCGCATATAACGACCATTCAATTTGGTATAGTAATCTTCCACGAACACGCCAAGAATATTTTACCATGATAAAAAAGAGCTCAAATAAAAAGTCGTAACTCCGAAATGGCGACAATAATAATTTTAATGGTATTAAAAAAATGGCGTACGATTTCACTGAAACGAGAACATGATATATATAAAATAATCGTATCTTCGCTTACCGACATGATGCAGAGCGGCGCCAGATACAGGAAGCAGAAGTTGATGATGTCAAACAGTTCCGAGTCGTATTTCTTCCGGTGCGATATGCAGATGGTCTCCGTCTCGTTGTTTCCCAGATCGTTGGTAATCGTCTGGACCCAGATGAACTTCGGCGCGCTATAAAGCGCGCTAGTAGCCCACACTCCAGCTATTACCATCTGTTAAAAAACATATCGTCAGCCATATAGATATATGCGAGTTTTGCCGGGGAAGAAAGCGGTTTTGATTGGATGTTTAATCGAGCGTATATCAACCGCTGAATACATAGATCTAGGAATTCGGCCAATCGTGAAATGGAATATTTTCATTCGAAATTTTGACATATAGTAATGTTATGGATGATTCATTTGAGAGTATCAATGATATATGTGCTAAATTTTCAGGCTGTATTTATTTAAATTAAAAAAAATATATCAGGTTGTTCAGAAAGTATTTTTTTATTTATTATTTATGTATTTTGTTTTTTTTTCTGACTATTCTATTTATGTGTTTATGCGTGATTG
>JAGXCT010034013.1:4359-19788 GCA_022495035.1 Philopotamus ludificatus
CTTATTTTTTTCTTATTCCAACCATTTCAAGTCGAGATATTGATGAATTCTTTATTCTTGAATATTTTTTGTAAATGGATTAATCTATTCCTTTTGTTGTTGTTGAAAGTTCCCGACAGAAAAGCGAATGATTATAAAGCGAGAAAATAAATAGTTCAGTTACTGTAAAAAATTACGGATAATAAACAATCTGATTATTTTTAGCGTTCCCGTTGATAAAAATGTTTATTCCTAATCCAAATATAAATAAAAAAAAATTAATACTACGATTTTACAATGTCTATATTCTTGATTAAAGCTAAATTTTCAATTATTTGTATTTAGTTGTCGGAATTGCTTATTTAATCTAGAATAGAATGTGTGATTGTGTTTGCTTTGAAGTCTTTCATAATTTTTAACTCACTAAAGAAGCTTTTAACACAGCTTTCAACGCAGTCATCGAAAGAGTAAAATAATATAAATACGGAATATATTTTAGAAAATTTGTGAAAAGTTACGGGGGTAAATAAATCACTTTCAGAAAAGCTCCTTAATATTTATAATAATTATAATATTTTGCGATCAGAATTAATAAGGTTAATAAAAGCTACATAAATGGAATGCAATAATGGTTCTTTGGTATTCTGGTATCGTTGGCAATTAATTATTTTACGAGGAACCCAAATTCCATGATTATCAATTTTTAAACGTAATTATGCAGTTCCATATAAAATATGGAGAACAAAGCTGCAACAATAATTGCTAGACATAATTATTTATTAATTTTAATGACCCATTTATTCTAGAGACATGTTACCATTTTACATAAATATTTTTTATTAAAATTATGACTATGGATATTATGAGTTTTTCATTCCCCTAGCAATAAAAACCAGAGAAGCCATATATTGGCGTCCCTCACTTTAATATAATAACTTTTTATTAGTAATATGTATGCATTGAAATATAAAAACGTTAGCTACAATACATTTTTTTTTAATTTGGAATATATTAAATTAAATTATTCACCAATCGAGACCGTTCGATCAAAACATAAAAAAAAATGCAAAAATTCGAGTGCGAATAACACGTAAATCACAACATAAAAATTTACGAGAAAAAGGTATCGTTCATAAATTGATAATTAATATTCTAATGCCGACACGGCCATGGTACACATATGCTCATCAAGTGTTGAAATTAGAGCCAGACACAGCTGAACAATTAACATATTTGTACGATGGCCGCGATTTTTTTTCATGGACACCTAACCAACCGTCTGCACACTAATTTGTATGATAATCAGCGGTTATACAATGCTAATTATTTGACGTGAAACAGTGAGTTTAACCAGGAAAAATAATTTATAACCCAATTTGCAGAAGATGTATTCGACAATGGAAGAACAAATTGCGACATCGATTATCGAACCGCTTAAAATAGCTATAGTACTACGGAACAAAAATAACACATAATACAAACACGCTGTTTACAATTCATTGACCTAAATGAATAAATATTTCGCGATGTGTTAAGACAAAAAAAATATATATACAAGTCATCCAATAAAAAAAAATTAAGTATGTAACACAAACATATGGGTAATTCTCTATTATATATATTTTTTGTCTATATCCATGAATAAAAATATATGTGACATACGAATAATACTACGTATTTAACAGTTAGTTGAATAACCTCGAATATTTTTTCATGAGTATCGCACGTTGCTGTTTCGTCACGACCACGCTTGACCATATGTTGGATTGATGATCTAAGAAAAGCTAGGAAAAAAATACTATAATTGGCTATATATCTATGATAAATAACGCAATGCAAATTTGCTGAATAATTCGCATATGAATCATAATTTATTATAAATATATATCGTTTTAATTAATAAAGCGTATATTCATGCTCTCGACTGTACTACTCTAAGAACGTTCTGTATGCCTTAGAAAGAAATTGGTATTTGCACAGACAGCCAAGGATCGATTGCCTCGAGTATTCGAGTAAACTTTGATTAACCCTTTTTAACCTGAGCTCGGATAGGAAATGAGTACAGCACCAAATTAAAATAAAATAACACTAGCAACAGAACAATTTACGTGATTAATAGCTCAATCGTAAATATGAGATATTTATTCACATTTTTTTTCTCCTAATGCTCGCCACACAAATCTAATCATCAAATTGTAATTCTTCATCGTTTAATCGACATTTTACTCCCGCGTAATAAAATCGCCCCGGGCGAAATTAAATCGACACATGGAGGGGCCCCGCGCAACATATTGCTGTTATAGCTCGTATATGAAAATATTGATAGCCCGCTACAAAAAGGCATAAAAATCGCCGTGCAGTGGCGTACACATAAAACTAACACTTTTATTAAATTAATTATGACTATAATTTCATGCGTAATTAAAACATGGCATGCAAAATGGGGGATGACGCCGAGGGAAATAGGAAAGGAGATAGGAGTGACGTTTAAATAAATTATTTCTTAGAATTCAACTCTTGTTCAACTGAAGACAACGTTACTTTGAAAGGGGGGAAGTTGCTCTAAAAATGGGGATAAGGAATTGTCAGGAAATTGCTCGACATTTTTATGAAATGATTTAATGTTTCACTTCATTTATTAAATGCAAATATAAAAGTAATTTGTAACATTTGAGAATCTCAAAATCATTCGATAAATAATACGTTGTTTTTATCCGATAAATAATAAACTACCTACATTTACTCTTGAGGAATATATTCGTTATACAGTCAACCCTCCTATAACACTGCCTGCTATAGAGCGACGTATGGGATTTCCTTCTATAGTGCCTAATTTTTGAGCGCATTTTTCTACAAAACGCTAAATATTCAAGATCAAATCAACTAAATATCGAGGATCAATTAAATATCAAATGGAAAAATGTAGAATGTATTGACTTCGTTATATTTACAGATAACAAAACCTAGCCCCAAATTTTGTATGCCTCCAGTCTTCTATAGAGCGGATTTTTGTAGCGTGGTCTCTATCTCGGCCCTATAGGAGGGTGGACTCTATGTTGCTTTATGAGTACAGTGAAGGGAACAACGGAAATTTCTAAGAATAATAAGTCAACGGTGGTTCCATTATTTTCGTGATGGTAATAGTCTAGAAGAACTTGTACTTAAAGATCTATAGAGCACGACGAAGACGTCCTGTAAACCCTGTTGGAACTAAATCCCAATATAACTGTTAAGGATCTAGCACAGAAGCTTGGATTTGGTCATTCGGTCAGAAAAATAGGTTAATGGATCCTTCGCGAGCTCTCTTATATCTAACATATATTTTTTTTTTACCGAATAGTGACTAATAAGGAGAAACAGATTCTCTATAAAAATGTCAAGCGTCGAAGACAGTGGATATAGATAGGAGCCAGCATGCCAGATTAAAATAGGCCTTAACCTAGGTTTTAATTTTAACCTGTAAACCCAAACAAAACATACTACTACTGTGAATATCTTCATCGGTTCAAGTTGGTGCTAGAAGAAAAGATGTTTTTTTATCAGGATAATACTCGGCCATATCAAAAGTTATAAAAATAAGAAAACTCAGTTACTTTGGTCATATAATACGACATCCCGAAACATATCAAATAGTACAACTCATTCTTCGGGATATGATTCAAGGAAGACGAGGACCCGAAAGACCAAGAACGTCCTGGCTTGTTCAGTCGACGAAAAATAAATCATGACATCATCGCAGAAGAACGTCCTGGCTTAAGAACCTACAACAATGGTTTGGAAAGATGCCACCTGCTTGTTCAGGACAGCAATGAATAAAAACAGAGATGACCTCCATGATAGCCAACGCTCGTTAACAGACAAGAGAAGAAGAATGTACAGCGAGGATGAGAATGATGCCTCACCTATCTCAACGCTCAGAACAGTACTATAGGAGTATTTTTCATGTCATAAGTCTTGCAAAAAGTTCTCGGGAAAAAGAGCCTTGCAAGTCTACCTGGTAGATGAAGAAGCATTGTATAAAATGAAGGAGAGTATATTTTATATTTTAAAAAAATGTCGTTTATCTTAACACTTCATGAACCGCTGACGCCTTTTCGCGTAAAATTGCCCCAGCCGTTATGAACCGCTGACGCCTTTTGGCGTAAGAAGCATGGGCCTACTTTAATAATTTTAAAAAAATGTTACCGACTTAACCCGACGGCGAGTCTTGGTCTCTCTCAGCAAAATTAGCGAAATTTGCCAAAAACGAGCGGCCCCCGCAGCAATTTCGCACCAAAAGGCGCTGTATATAAAGTGTTAATTTTGACTACGAAACTAAAATACATTATTTAACCCTTTTTAACCCCTGAGCTGGTACATAATTATGTCTTATACACGAATAAATTTACAAATCTAACAGCACGAGTCACTAACGTGTGCGGTAAATTGACAGTTGTCACCCTGGGGTGACCATTGCGGTTAAATGGTTATTAGAAGTCATCATATTTTGAGTGTTTCGAAGGATATTGAAGTGTAATATTAATCCTTTCTAGAATCATGAAAAAATATATGCTGTAAATGGCGATATCTTTGAAATAAATAATAAAGCCTAGTGATCAAAAATTTATTATGAAAAAAAAACATACGATATACGAAAATATAATATTAATTTGCACTTCAATTCTATTTTTATATAAATTTTTACTACTACTAAATAAAATTAGCATGAGCATGCTAATTTATGAAATATTCTTAAGGAAATTTCGTCAAATTTAATAATAAGAACGTCTGAATTCGTGGAAATTATTCAATATTTTTAAAAATATCTCTAAATAATGTATAACAGTACGTCGCTGGAGTTGAGCGAATGACCTCATCGCGAACCTAAACAGTAATTAATTCACATTTTACTATTCATGACCAACGTAACGGATTTTCACATACAAAACATGCGCGTGCGCATAAAAAAAGCGCGATCATACGACAGTCCAAAAAAAAATAGACTACGATGTGAAACGGATTAGTTAATAAAAAAAAAAAATCACTCACGCCTAGATGAGCAACGTAATTTAAAAATAAGATCAGATCGATAATTGATAAATAAGCCGATGTGTGGCCGACGCATGACTTTCATTTCGGCCCGTCGGCGCCTTCAAAGCAATATAGCACTTGATACACATAAGGCATTAATTACATCGATTAAAATTCCTTAAACGATTTAGTGTATCGTATATATTATATGATTAAAACATGCATATTTGCATGGTGATGTGCGGAACGCGTCACGTGACACATTGCCCCCGCCACGGGGTTAATTAAACGCTACGATAGTCTTTCAGAAAATGAATAAATTTGCGACGTAAACGGATTAAATATTAATTTTATCCCGTATGACTATTTGATGCTGAGGGTATGGGGATAGCAATCTAAAGTTTTTTTTGCGGATAGTGAAAGTTGAAGCTCTGTATTCGATTCTAAAAAAAAACTTTCTTATTGTTTAAAAGCAATTCCGGAATGCTCGAGGAGGAAGAAAAAAAACAAAAATACGAAAACGCTTTTTTTTAACTTCCACCCATCCGACGCTAAAGAAAAACAAGGATTTTTAATGAGGCAGTGTTTCGTTCAATTTTAAAAAAAAAAATAAGTAATTTTTCATACATGATATATTGAATAAAAAAACGTATTACTGCTGAGATAAATTTTAATTTCAGCGGGTCGATAACAATCAGACATTCAGTTTTTTTGCCATCTCTCTAAATGTAGAAAACGAATTAATTCATAATATTTAATCCTCTTAGAGCCGGAGTAAAACTCGAAAGTTCATAAATACGACTTACTCGGCCTGACAGTTCGGTTAACTAGATAAGAAATATCGCCCGGCGCTATGTGAAAACTTATATTTTTTATTCGGCCGAGAAAATTTCAATTATTCCCTAAAACAGTCGAGTCGAATTCCTTCATCAATACAGGATCAAAGGATAAGCGAACGAATTTTGTTGATAATCACGAGTCAATCAAACTAACCCTGCGCACCGAGCAGACAAAGGAGCAAACGTCCCGATAATTAAAATATGCAAATTGTTTCATTCGGGGCCTGAATACAAATCAGAAGAAGAAAATTCTAAGCAAATCCGCACAAATATGAAAGCGCGCTTAATTTCAATATTAATTAAATCATATGACATCACGGAAGATATGATCGATGGCCTCGCGGAAATTGCACATTAATCTAACACCGGTGGTTCCAGCGCGTTAAAAAAATATCGTTATTCTAAATGACATCATATTTTATTGTTGAGACATCCAATAGCCATCAGATTGATGAGGATGAGATTCTTGATTTATCTGCGTCTAATTTTGAGGCGAACCCTAAATCTTCCGCGCTTCAACGGTGTCGTAATCAACGGTGTGTGAGTGTGTAAGCACTAAAAATTACTGGGATTAATATTAAATGGTTACTATATTACATCATGCATTGTTATTAGTTGAAGTTGGCGGTCCATACGAATGCTGTGATACATACGAATTGAAAAACGTGCTATGACGTCATCGAATAAGCTCTACCTATGTAATTAGGAATGATAAATTCATATTTTATTGATATTCAAATGCTAATCTCTATTTAGGAGGTCTTATCACAATTAATGTCGTTTTTTTTTAAGTATGTTTTGAAATAATAGATAAATACTATTTTCATCTACACTCATAACTCAATCTACGCCCTAGATATTTTGCATGAAAGATGGCGTGAATGAAAATCGTGCAAAAATGATATGGAGCTTATACAAAATATAGTAATACGTACAATAAAACCCATGTAAAAAAACATATCAGCGATTTCTGTAACTCTTGGCGGAACATTATATCAGGGGAACGCGAAAGAAATCGCGCATTTCTTTATGAAGGTAAAACTTATGTTTTTTCATATTATTATAAGACAAAACTGTTTCTAATCATCTTTATAGTTTGTGTGCATGGCATGTTTTTTTCTGATGACGAAGTGGCTCTCACGCCAAAAGGCGTGAAAGTGTCATAATGCTTGGCTACAAAATCACGCCAAAAGGCGTGTACGGCTCATAACGCTCGGCTACAACATCACGCCTTATGGCGTGAACGGTTCATAAAATGTTAAAATATTCTACATGCTTCAATACAGTTTAAGTCTGAAATTTTTATTGGGTTTTTAGTTACAATTTGGTGTAAAAATGCCCAAACTCCAATTCTATATGTTTTACCGATACGTTGCAAATGTTACCGTACAAAGAACCTTGGAGATTTGAGTCTCTGCGATAATTCCTCGATGGTTAATCGAGGAATCGACTCAGCCAGGGTTTTAAATATCTTATTAAATTTAAAAAATCGTCCAGACTTAGATGCATCTTTTAGATTTCTATTTACCGATTTGAACCTTTAAAACCAAAATTGACACGGCGGCTCGAAACCAACCGCGTCGTTCGAAGGGGTCTATTTATAATGGAAAATTGATTCAATTAAAGATATTAATGAAACCTTCATCAATATCTTGAACTTCTATCTAAGAAAAAAATAGTTAATTATGATTTGGTCGATATTTTGGATTTTTCTACTAATTACTATGACGCGTAAATGATACGCACACCCGGCGATGTCCCGCCGCAGACTGAGGACTCGTCGCAGGTAGACCGACTGCCTAATTCTCGCAGCACGTGTCACTAGTATACGTTTCAATCGCACTTGGCACATCGTAACAGACGTGAGCGAGAAAAAACATCGCGACCGTACCTACAGAAGCGAATATTTTTCGCAATTGCGGATAATAAAGGTGATGATTATTTATATTATTCATTCTTTAGACTTTTTTATACAAATACAACAAGTTTGTGACATGTAGGATTAATATTATAAGAGTTATTCGAGAAAAATCAAAAACTTGGGTTCCCAAATAGGCAAAAACTAGCTTCAAGTTAAAAAAAGTACATGTTACCCTTAACAATAATATAATTTTTATTACATATATATATAATGCTAAATAGTTCTAAGCAAAAAACTTACAGACAAAAACTGTACTCGAACATTAGGTTATAAAATACGCGAATTCTTTCGGGTCCCCCTAATATTATATTAAAGAGACCAGGAATTCCTCCATTTTTTCAGATAGTCTGGCTTTGGGTGATCAGATATTTTTGTAGATGTTCGTGGACTTTATTTTTAGCACAATTTTTTTTTTATTAAAGTTAAAATATCCAAATCCAATATCTAAAACGAATACATGCGTCATTGCAAACTGCTACTATATGCAAACAAAATTACGGAAGCAATTAATAAAATTCATGGAGAAGTTCTAAAAGTCAACAGATGTTAATATTAGTTTTGTAATTTCAAATCGGATCGAATAGGAGCTTGAAGGACATTAAAGGAAATGGACAACGACTGAATTTTGATAAAAACACATTAAAATCGCCAATTGTTTCCGATCCTCTTCAAATCTTTTCACGAAACAGTATAAATGCAGCTAGAAACTTTGAAATTCTTGGTGTATAGTGCAATTTTATTTAACTCGGAAATGGAGTAATAATGCAACGAGACAACACATTTCTACATACAGCAAGAATAACCCTCGAAAAAATCCCAGAGCTGCTCTGGGAAATTTTATCACACCCGCCATTTTCACCAAATCTTCCTTAATCCGATCCCCATCGTTTTCGATCTATGGAGCTTTTCTTTAGGAACAAAAAATCCAAAATGTGAACGATGGTAAAAGTCGCCTTAATTATAATTTTAACTCAACATCATAAAGTTTTCACAAAAGGAACATTAAAAGCTTACAGTAGATAGGAAAAGGTGGTCAATGATAATGAAAATTATATTTTATAACTTTGAGTAATAGTTTTATTTTTATAAAAAGTTGAATTTGGCACTATAAAAAATGGTGATCTAATTAACGACCAGAATTATTTCTGTTAAATAATTTAAAATACACTTACGGGTGAATTAGTTAGTTAATTAAAAACCGCGTAAATCGAGGGATCGATGTATATATTCCGAATGAATAACATTCTTATATAACTGTAATATAAATAATATTTATGCCATTCCTAAATAAATCAGTCGGCTTAATTGAGAAAAACGTCCTTTTCAAGTACCTTATGGGAATTGTATTATTTTTAAAAATGAAATTTTGCAAGGTTGGAATAAATGACAATCTAAAGGAGCAAGGTCGGAGTATACACGGAAGATATGGGAGTCTTTCATAACCATGCTTCTTGTTTTCATCTTTTGTGAATGCAAATATATAATAATAATAATTAAAAAGCTAAAAAGCAAAGCCATCAAAAATCTAAAAAATAGTAATATTACTGCATTTGTTACATCGTTGCCTTTTGTAAACTCGTAAAGCATAACGTGTCTAATGTGCTCTTCTGTGACTGCCATTTTCATGAGGGGCTATTAAAACAACAATTTAGTACTCGCGTGTTTTCAAGACGAAATTTATCTGATAGAGCTGTCTTTACTTAGAATTATTTATACATCCGTGAAAATTACTTGTTTAAACATATTAGAATATGTTTTAACAAGTCCTAACTGAAAAACATTAGACATTATTTAAGGTATAAGGATGACAACTGTCGCCATTAAAATGAAAATCCTATCCAATTTTTGAACAAATAAAAATTAAATTGCGAAAAATTCGTCAAACAAAAAGAAATCTAAAGCATTAGCCGTTTCCGAAAAAGTTCTGCAACAAAACGGTTATTCTAATTGGGTAGGATGTCCTGTAAGTGCATTGTATTTTTTATAAAATGCTAGGGGGTTCAATGTACAGGAAGAAAGAGAGTGGTATGAGAACGTCTACAAAGCGAGACGACCACGAAAACAAAGGAATTATTCTACAAAAGTAAAAATATAAAATAATCAAGGGGATTCATCCAACATTTTTTAATCGTTAATTTTTATTGACGACCGTCTCCACGAAGACGATGGAATATAAACTCAGATCGAGGAATGTTGCACAGAAAGCTTTCTTTTTAAGACGTTTACAATCCCAATAGTTTGGCAAACAAGATTTAAATAAATTATTTATTAAAAATAGCCGTACAAAAAATAGAAAATATGATCGTTTGCTTATAATAATTATACACGAAAATATTTTTATGGGTTCAATGGTATATCCCACCGTTGAACCCATAAATTACATACATTAATTTCAAGTACACGATGAATCAGATTTACATCTCATATACAAAATGATTTCCAGGTATTTTTTTATTCATTTTATAGCCTAGTAGTTAAAAAAATCAGGTAGTGATCATGTAATACGTCTGTTTTCTTGAGCCGTGTAAAAAAAATCGTAGCAAAAAGAGATTTGGTCGCATATGTTAATGTATTTAAATTTATTTACAATGCAGAATATTATCGTGTAATCGGTTTATATATTATTTTGTTTATGTAAATCGGACACATCGAGATTACTAATGATTTTAATCGAAACTCTAAAAAAATAAGACATCAAATATTTTTTCGGGCAATTATGTTATATGAAAAATCTACATTTTAGACATTTTGAGGAAAAATAATTAATATCAAATAATAATATGATAAAAATAATTTACACTCCCTTCAACAATCCTTCCCCTTTGTAGCTCAGCTTTATCACACCTCATCAAGACTCTAATCTAAATTACGAAATCTTTAATGCCAACTCCCTTCACTAATTTTCAAATGCAAATGAATCAATCTCAAGCCTCTCATAATATAATTTTGATTACTCACAATTTTTTTATAAATTAAGTCTTCCAAAAATCATTTTTTAGCTATCTACCTTCCAGAAAAATAAAATAAAGAATTATATAAACATAATATTATCTAATTTGACTAGCAAAAAAAATATGTAAATATCATCTATGAAAGAGAAAAGAAGTACTACCTCATGAATTAGAATCGACAAGTTCATGTCAAAATAATAATTATGATTAATACAAACGTTTATTGATCTCAGATTATTAATTTGTGTAATTATTCTATAAATTATTAATAATAAATATTGATATTCGCAATGTAAAATTATCAGCATTGCACAAAACTAGTAAATACACTCATATCCCTATTTACGCGGTGGATACTTTGGCAAGAACCCGTGTAAAAAAGACAAGATACTAATAAAAAATCGTAAGATAAATTGCTATGATATAAAATCTTGCGATACTAAAAAAATTTTAAGAAGCGTCTCAGATAAATTTGTGTAAGAAGATTCAGAGGTGATTAAAATAAAATTTAAAAAAATGTAATAAGTTTATTAGCGAAAAGTCCGTGTTATTTTTAAAAGTTTTTCGATATTTTTTGTGTGAAAAATTAGCGATCTTTGATTGTTTTTCATTTTTCGTAAATTTGTAATACGTGCACAATTCTTTCGCGTGTCTCTTTTTAACTTAACACTCAAGGACCCGGTCCCGCGTTAGTGCGGAAATTTTCGTAAACGGTAAACACCCGCTCCCGCACTAACGCGGGTTCACACGAAACGTGCTATCAAAAGGCTTTCTTTGAAAGTTTTACGACTGGACACAGTTTCATTCATTGCTCTGCATGCCCTTTGTAAAATAAATGACATATGTATTTATTTATGGTTAAAAACTGTCCTTGAAATAATAGATTATTAGGATCGAAAACTTTCCAGTACTTACACATCGACTGTAACGAATTTAGGTTTTTATCTATTCAACAAAATAACTTTTTTGGAATATTTATGTGGCACAACCCGTCACATCCTTTATTACAAAGCTAAAATTACCTACATACTACATAAAGATATCTATTTGTTTTTTATCGTCTAAAATACAATAAATCATCATTTTCACAGCTCGAAAATTTTATTTCTCATCTAAATATTCTAATTATCTAATACAGGTATCTTATACGTATAATACTTCTCTTTTGGCCTAATTATCTCCAAAAGGAAAAAAGTTATTAAGCATTTTTTACAGAGCCGCGCAAAATCGCAAGATCGATAAAAAAAAAGAGGGTTTAGGTGTAAGAGTGTTAAGATCTCGTTCCAAATTTGGATTAAATTTAACCCATCTGCCACGGCGGTTCAAAGACAACCTTTTCGTCCGAAGGGGGTCTCTCAGAGACCTCAAGCATTTTAAGTTAAATGGATTATTCTAAGAATAAAAATAATTATGCTTCATAATTTGGTCGATATTTTGATTTTTTTAACTAATCAATATGATGCGAAAATAACACGCGCACTCGGCGATGTCTCGCCAAAGACTGAACTCTCGCAGCACGTATTACTCGTACGTTTCACTCACAATTAGCGAGTAAAAACATCACACCCGTAGTCACAGCAGCGAATACAGCAAAAAAAACGTATACGTAAATAAATTTCGTATGGATTCATAAAATAATTTTAAAATGAAACACCGAAAGCATTTTTTTTCACATTGCAACATAATAAACCACGGCAAAAGTTCGATACCACTTTTTTATATTTTATTTACCCGGCCGAAACAATTTTCGCGATGCCGTAATTTACATAAAAACATGAAAATTCAACATGGGCACAAACAAAAATATGTGTTAAAATTAAAAATAGGTGAAAAAAAAAACCACTGTGTATATTTGAATTTTCATTTCGCATAATACACGCATTTTTTCGTCGTTATTGAAATTGGCAATGTTATACGAGCGAACCTATACATTATGAATATTTGTATGAGATTTCGGAAAATTAATATCACACAAGCCACAAGCCGAATTACCCCGTTGGCAAAGAATTCGATTACACGTGTGCAGGGGGGAGGGTTTGAAGTGCGGGATGAGGTCGGAGGGTTACACGTGGTACACGAATTTAAGTTAAGTAATAATAAATTCTATACAATTCACAGTGTGTCCCTTTGTCCCTTATTTTTGGGAGCGCGAGAAATAATATTTTATTACCGCGCAGAGCGGAGATACTGTCGAGTGTAAATTAGCAGTAAAACCAAATTACATATACATAAATGTATATACAGGGTGCTTGAGAAAATCGTCAAAAAATTAACGAGCCCAGCAGTAACGTGTGACGAGCGTCGCTGGATGAAGTGGGCGCCATAAATGGCCATTATTTATTAATCTTTTTTTAACATCAAGCATACCAACATCGGTCTTCACTGGTGACAATTTTTCGAGATGAGATCACCAGATTCCACAAATCTATGCACTAGCGATGGTTTCATCGGAAGATACTCAACTAATGATTGATTTCATTCAACACCATTTCATTGATAATAATCGATGTATTAGATATTTATGATTCACAATAACTGATTACACGTTCGATACCGAGAACTGCCAATAAATCATACGATCCAACATATTTGAAAAAAAAATGTTTTTATAATCGGATTGAGAAACCCCGTTCAAAATTCACATACAACAGGTTTTAAAATTTGGCCATGTGAATATTTATGTGCCAAATCACCGTGTGCCAAACAATGTACATACGAACGCATTATTCATTTAAACGGAAATTGTATTGAAAAATATTTTTTTTTTCGTCGGCTGAACTACTGACACGTTTTTCTTGAAACTCACCTGTATGACTTGCGCTATTCGCTGTGTTATGATTGATTATCAACTGATGATGGCTATAAAGATCCTGATGGTGTTTGTTGTTTACATATTAAACGATAAAGATATGGTGTTTGAAGTAATGTGCCCTAATATGGGATATAATGAGGTATTTAGCCAACGGACACGTGACGGTACGGGCTCAAACTTTTAGTAATAAAAAAAATATTTTGGGTATTGGGAAATAAATTTTAATTAAAACTGAAATGCAACGTTTATCATTTTCTTATCTAAAAAAAAAAAAAAACAATAAATATAGAATAGATTTAAAAAAAAACAGAAAAATTGCTCTTATATTCACTGACATTGAACTATGTAACGTACATATATTTTTCTTAATGCTCTGAACCTTCTTGTTGATGAATGTATAATAAGAAAACTTACTTCAAAAATGTGTAGTTTTAATATTTAGATAGAACGTTGATAGTATTGGCGCGTCCGCCACCGGTGACCCCCACAGCGCACGATGATATCATGCATTTAGATAAACATGTCTAGCCATCCACAAACTGGCAAAGAAATGCAATGTTGCATATCTAATTTTATTAACAAATATCTTATAACACATAGCTCCAATTTTCTAACCTTTTTTTAACTATTATTATTAATATATTAGATATTTTTGTTACAGAATTAGATCTTTAAATAATAACATTATTAATTTTATGGCTAAACTCTTGATATCATATTTTTTTGAGGTTTGGTGAGGTTAGGTCAGGTTTTTGAGGTTTGGTTGGCGTAGGTTAGGTTAGGATAGGTAACGTGGGTTTTTTTTTGAGGTTTGACAAGTTTTTAAAAAGTTGGATTGGGTTGGGCTAAGTTGGGTTCGGTTGGGTTGGGTTAAGTTTTTTTTTATTTTTTTTTTAATTTCGTAAGGTTAGTTGAGGTTAGATTAGGTTTGGTTAGGTTAGGTGAGGTCCGGTATTAAGAATTTTGTTTTGAGGTTTGACAAGTTTTTAAAAAGTTGGGTTGGGTTGGGTTGGGCTAAGTTAGGTTGGGGGGTTTGTGACGTTAAGTTTGTGACGTGTACGATTTATATTAAAAGAGTTAAAAAAAAATGAAAAACTTGGGTTCCCCAATAGACTCACTCCATTCGCACAGCTATGTTGTTTCGGCTAGAAAAAACGAGGCCAAAGAATCTAAATAATCCCCTGATGCTAAATTCAAATTCGCTCTTTCAATAATAATTAAGAAAAAATCCGTATTCGAATAATTTTCATATCGATTTAAAATAGTTTTTGATTTTTCTCGAATAATTCTTTTAATATAAATCCTACATATCACAAACATTTTGTATTTATCTAAAAAAGTCTAAAGAATAAATAATCATTGACCTTTATTGAAGCAATTGCGAAATAAAATTAAAACAACAATATTTGATTCTGTAGCCATATGTTGTCGAGAATTTGGCGGTCGGTCTACCGGTGGTGTGTCCCCAGTCTGCGACGGGACATCGCTGGGTGTGCGTGTCATTTTATTTAGTAGAAAAATTCGAAATATCGACCAAAGTTTGAAGTAGATCATGAATAACTATTTTAATTGAGTAAAAAAAGTCAAGGTATTGATGAAGATTTCATAAATTTCTTGACTTGAATTGCTTGGGGTCTAAAATATATTTAATTAAATATTGACCTGGAGATTAAACGTAGACATGAAGAAAAAATACAGTAGTTTACAGTCAACCCTCATTTAACGCTATAGTTTGTATGCGCGTAAATTTATATATTTTGTTGTCAACTAAAGGGCATTGACATTTATTTCGTTCGCCAATATATTATATATTTACGAAATATGTTGACCTTAAAAATATTATCATTTTGCAGAAAACAGCGATTTAGAGCAGTGCTTCCCAATTACTTTCATGTCACGGCCCCCTAAATCTGAAAG
>JAGXCT010034013.1:20957-57862 GCA_022495035.1 Philopotamus ludificatus
TCCTGCGACCCCCTAGAGGGCCGCGGCCCATAATTTGGGAAGCACTGATTTAGAGGAAGCGTAGGATTGGCTGTAGTAGGTTTTTAAAATAACAAAATTCAAATAAATACAATTAATATTATTATTAAACACCAAAAAATGAGAATCGTCCATCTATTTTCATTCGAGGCATAAAAACTTTCCACAATATTATTCAAAAGTTTGTGAGACGTCTCCGACCCGCGATATTGAATTATTTAGTACATTGCTTTATTTCCCCCCCCCCCGAATCCCGCGGGACGGTTTGATTTTAATAAAATTTCACCCTTTCCTATTTGTCTTGGGGGAACTCAATTAAAGTTCAACTGAAAAGTCGCAACCTCCAGGTTAGTCAAACGTGTGATTGGCATTAAGGATTAAACTTTGCGAAATAGAACTTGAATTTCTTCCAGCATCTTCGGCATAGCAATGACATCCTGATGAAATAAACTTGAAAATTGCACCCCAATCCACCAGAATCGATATGAGCTAGTCTACCCGAATCTGATATTAATATATTAATATCTATGCGATGCTTTTAATACATTAAGGAGGCCACACACAAAACGATTTAGCCGTCAATTTCGCTATGAAGTTTTCATGATATATTACACATAACGAGATGCTTCCATATATAGGTGAAAATAGGCGATGAAATGGGCAATTAATCCAAATTTGGACATCAAAGCTGGGTATTGTAATACAATATGTTTTACGCGGTTTCTGGCCAATTGGGTCGATGAAACATGCGTTTAATATAACCGCCAATCAATCAAAATATATAACCAAACGAGTTTCATTTAAATTTAATAGTATAATAAATTTATGACAAATATTATATCATACAAGTTTATTCATATTTAGTTTTTAATATTCTGCATTGTTTATTATCCATTAAAATTGAAATGCACTATTACTTTTTTGCAAACGTAAATAATATGCGAAAAATCAATGACTCTGGTCGAGACATTCTAGAATGAAGAGATAATGAAGTCAATGTTTTTCTTCTTCTACATAAAATCATTTTATCTTATATTATGTTTTCATTGGGAGCCATTTTTCGCAACAAAACAAATAAAAATATTATATAATAAAAGCAAATATCATATATTAATAATAGCATTTAAGTATGAAGAAAGTCTGATAATGCTGTTTGGAATATGGAGGCTAAAGCTTTATAACGGTGTAGTTTTTGTATTTAACCCTTTCAGTGCGGGGCGCATGACGTACATGCGCATACAAATCGTGTCCAGGGTGCGGCCGCATGTCGTACATGCGCGAGACTCTTTAAAACTTTAACTTGTCGTTACATGTAAACTAGACCGAGTTAAGTGATGGTGTTTGTTTTAAAAATCAGTTAATAAACACAGCTAACAAAAAAAACTTATAACCAAAAAGTTATACAAACCATATAAAATATAAATATGAATCGTAGCCATTCAAATCGCGCGTGGTGTCTCATTCAAACCTCGCGCGGCCCGCGGTAGTATCGGCGACGTATCTCGGCGGTCGGGCCGGCAGGGATCGGCAAGGAAATTTCATGTACATTATTTAAAGTTTATTTAAAATGCTATAATTATAGTTAAAATTAGTTTATTAATTTAGTTCCATTTTTACTCACTTAATCTCAGTTTGAGCAATTGATATTTTGTTCGATTTATTATTACGAAAATAAAGCGAATCGAGTTTATTTTTTTAGTTGAGATGGAAGAACATATCCTAATCAACATGTTTGCATAAATCTCTTATAGGAAAATGGTCTAATAAAGCAGTAAACGGTGAATACAAATTTACCTCGCCAAAAAAATATTTTGGTCCAAAACGGCGCCGCACTCAGATGCAGAATCGTGTTTAGACCCGCCGCATTGAAAGGGTTAAATTAATTAATTCTAACGCGCCAGTGTTATAAAGAATTCCCTAAATTTATAGTTTTCGTCGGACACCTATTCGACTAATAATTTAGCTCAGTCACGGTTAACTTGCATTATCGAAATATATGCAAGTTACCTACAAGCCATTGCATTGGCTAGATGCCAGCGGTGACCAAGGGCGCCCCGTCCATATGGCCAAGTTGTACGGCGCACACAGGCGCCGGAAGATATGGTGTGCTGAGAGGCACCAAGATGAAAAAATATCAATTTATTGAACTATCTTAAAATCGAAAAAAATATTCTTCTTTTCTTTTCTTTCCATTAAATGTTTTTTTATTGTAGAGGTGGGGGGTATACCCAATTAAAATTCTGCACACAGGCGCCGAATACTGTCGGCGCGTCAGTGCCAGTGGCCTTACGATACTGAAACGAAAAATCGGTTCAGCTTCTTGGTTATGTGGACGACATTGACATTGTGACCAGATCCCGAGCGGCTCTTATGTCAGCAAATAATAAGAGCGTTAATGAACATGGGACTGAGGATCAATGAAACCAAAACAAAGCATCATATGCCAAGGACGAAACTTTGAACCCCTGAGGGTCGATTAGTATAGCAAGGATTTTACATATCTCCGATCATTATTGATTAAAGGTAACGCGTATTTGAAGCTGTATTCGACAACGAGGAATGGCTGTGCCCAGGATAAATCGAGCTAAGGATGCAGAACAGTCAGGCGTCAAAAAGGTTTATGGTTAACAATGCCTTCCTGTCCCCGGAGGAAAGGAAGACCAAAGCTAAGATGGCTGGACTGTGTACTGAGGGACGCCACATCATTGAGACTGAGCGGGAGATTAAACGACGTGGCTGCGGATCGGGTGAGATAGAGAATGGTGCTAGATGAGGACATGTCTCTACACTAGACCAGTGCTTCCCAAATTATGGGCCGCGGCCCTCTGGGGGGTCGCAGGATTCCTAGCGGGGGCCGCGAAAATATTCAGTACAAAGTACAAATATTTAATTATGAATATTTTTCCACATAGCATATTTAAGGAATGTATATATTTAAGTATGTTAAATAATAACATATAATAACGCATATAAGAATATATTTATATTAATGAAGAATTCATCAATATCTCGACTTGAAATGGTTGGAATAAGAAAAAGGACAAATAAGAAAAAAATAAGGAAAAATAAGAAAAAAATATTAATAAAATAAGAACAAAAAAGAATAAAATAAGAATAAATAATAATAAAATGAGAATAATTAAGAAAAAAATAAGGATAAATAAGAATAAATAAGAATAAAATAAGAAAAAATAAAAACCATTTAGAATAAATAAGAACAAAAAAAAGGAAAAAATCAGAATAAGAATAAATCAGAATAAATAAGAATAAAATCAGAATAAATAATAACAAAATAAGAATAAATTAAAAACAAGATTATTTAGCACTTTGTGCAAAGAGATGTAGTCAGTGCACGGAGTTTTACTATATCATAGTATGAAGTACTTTGGCTATCTCGCGGAAAGGATTTTAAAACGATTTTATGCTGAATATAAGTATGTGTTATAATTGTAATAATATTATTGGCAAATAATCTTAATAAAATTATAAAATATTTATTTTTTGGGCGGGGGGCGGGAATTAATTCATTCAGATTTAGGGGGCCGTGACATGAAAGTAATTGGGAAGCACTGCACTAGACTGTTGCGCATATTACTTTGAAGAGGACGCAAAAAATATTGAGAAATACATTTAAAAAAATTAAAAAACTTCCACGTGTTGTTTATAAAAATCTAGTATGAGTAATATGACAATCGAATCAACAAAAAGTGATAATTTCATAAATAAACAGAATCTTAATCATAGTTTAAAAAAATCGATGCGCACTCATGACTGAACATGGACCTTTAGTTTGATCTCGCTATCGCGCCACTCTCAGTTGACACACGTCACAATTATTGACATTGAGTACAGTTTTAAAAAATACATGAGTAATCGTCAAATTTAAATAAAACAATATTTAATAAACAACAAAAAAAATACCTTAATATATTAGTGCAGCTGGCTTCATCCAGGATTTTCGTTTATATTCCGGGTTCAGTGTCTGCGCCCACTTATCTTTGACCACTGTACAGTTTGATGGCTATGGGAATCTGACGACCACTGTTGCACTTGAACGATTTCACATAAACACGTACGTACACACACATACACTTGACAAATTTCAATTTTAGTACAAATGACCAGGAAGACTTGTCGGCAATAAAATCTTTACGAGGAACACTTCGAGCCGGGCAGATCTGAAACGAAAAGGAAACCGATTACATGACGGTGCTAAATACAGAGACAATTTTCTACGCTTTATTTGTCGGAAAATTTCAACTGAGATTCAAAGAAAATTAAAACATATTTAGAATGCAATTATTCAATAAATTATAGCGAATATTTATCAGTAAAGTAAATTTGTTTCGAGAGTACCGAAATTTAAATTTAACGAGCAGGAACTGTTGTAGATCGCGTTTAAAAATGACATAAATTTCGTAAAGAAAATAAAATATGTCGGGAAGCACTTTACAGCTTTTAACACGGTCTTGTTTGACATATAAGCTTTTCCGAAACAATAAAATTTACTGTTGCATTAATAGCCCCCCAGCAAAATAAACGAAAATGCGGATAATTTCGTATTGTAACTTAATATATATTAATCCAATATAATTTTATTTAAATAATTTATGTAAAATATTACATTGATAATCGAAACCGACGTTATTGAATAAATTAATTACGCACGTCTCAGGTGACATTTATTTTTCGATTAAACTCTAATCATTCAATGCCAAATTCGTTAAGGGAATCGATTACATTCCATCTCATTTTATTTTTTAATTATATTCTAATTAATATACAGAAAACACATGTATATTAGAGCTTGCTCACATAAAAAGTCACGTTTTTTATTTATTTTATAATCAAATTTGTATGTTAATTATTATAAATATTTATGAGCAATAAAATTGCGAATGCAAAAAGTGGTACAACAATGTGTCTTAATAATTAAGTTAGTTTTAATCATTTTTATACAAAATCGTTCTTAAATAAACACGGTTTGATAATGGAGAGAAATTTGTAAGTCTCAATGGCAGAAACCCAAAGAATACCAAAAACTATATACCTCTATGTTAATCATTATTTATTATTTTTAAAGATTAGGATAAAGTCCCATCAATCCACTCACAGTTTTTAGAACCTCACACTCTTTAATATAACACAAGACTGAAAAAAAAAACAAAAGAATAGTATTTTTTTCAAATTTAAATTAAACGACGCAATCTTGCTGTCTAAAAAATCTCAAAACTTATAATTATATATCATTATAATTATTAGTTTGACTCGTTCTCCTGCGATGAATTTTTATTTCGATTCGACATAAAAATTTTTAGGATTTTACGAAGAATACATCAAAATTTCTATACACGTTCGTGTTTGACTAGTATATAACATTCTGTCCATATTAAATATTAACACTTTATGAGCCGCAAGGTTTTACATCAAACCTAGCCCGGGGGCTGCATGGTTTCATGTGATGATAATCCAAGCTAACATGAACGTGTATCCATCTGTGGTCAAATAGTAGAATTAAATTGTGCATCGTCATCAGAAAAAAAAATGCCATGTGGAGGTATGGCTCTCACGCCAAAAGGCGTGAACGGCTCATAACGCTTGGCTACAAAATCACGCCAAAAGGCGTGAACGGCTTATAAAGTGTTTAGGTACCTTTAGAGATACAGCATTTCTCCCCCCCAGAAATACTATGACAGCTAAACATACAACAACAACAAAAAACGAAAACTGAACCGATTATATATTTTTTTTTAATTGAACTGAACGAAAACCGAAATAAAATATCGGTTCGAGGCCCTGACTACGGCAATGTTTACGAAAATGAATGGGCAGTGAACGGGTTAAAAATACGACATATATATAATTATTATTTTTTTTTCTATATATTCAATTCAATTTATTTTCCTCTGTCATACGTAACTAAATAAAACCTCTAATTAGACGAATTTTAGCAAGATTTAAATAATTGTCAATCGAGTCTTAGAAATTACGTGTCCATTTCATTTATTTTAATAATAACGAAATAAACCAATAAGATTTTAAATCGTTTTTGACACTAAATTGATAAGAAGATTGCTATCGTATATAATAATGATAACATTAAAAAATAGGGCAGTTGATCTAGAAAAGTAACTAGAATGATATGTGCAAATGTCAAGGTTCTCTACTGTTCACAGACAGAAACGAGCATTTTACCAAACCATCATATCTTTGGACCCCAGGTTTTAAAAGATTGAAGAACACTGGTATAGATCTATGTTTGGGTCAAATTAAGACACCATTTCGATAGTCAAAAGTAGATATGAGCCTTTAGTAAAATAACTAAATTCCACCATTGTTCCAGTTACTTGTACTTTGTGGGTCCTTTTGATACATAATTTTCAACATTCTAGCATTTCTATGCACAATTTCATCAGTTAATCCTGATTGAATGTTTCTGCTACATTCTAGTAGGGACTTGTTGATGTTGGGTGTGCTGAATGTGGGGGTATGGCTCTAACGCCAAAAGGCGTGACCGGCTCATAACGCTTGGCTACAAAATTACGTCAAAATGCGTGAACGGCTCATAAAGTGTTAATTCTATTCTTCATTTTTGCGACATAAATTGTTCAATGGAGCTATCGTAAAGTGTGCCTTTCTGTTTTAGTTTTATGCGTATTTTTTTCTCCAGTGATATTACTTGAAAAATTTATGCCGCAAAAACGAATTAAAAAATTATAAAAAATAGAATTATTGTATAAATAATAATAAAATTCATTAAAAAAAAATGTATTTTTTTCCACATTTAGCACACCTAACATCAAGTCCACCGTACGCCACTGCATTCTAGCTATAGCTTATTCCAAGCTAATTCCCTAGCATTATAAGCGACTTCTCTTAATATTCAATAGATTATCTTAGAAAAGGACGTGGTACATGTTTTTTCCGACTTATTTCAGCGAAGTTACTTTACAAGTACCATAGAAACAAATCTTTTATATAAAGTATCATATTGAGCTTGCCAATACATGAAAAAAATAGAACTGTTTGGTGGTAGATATTTAAAATAAATAAAGTCAAATCCATCAAAACGTCTTCCATACTAAAGAGTTAAGCAAACGCATAGTCCAAAATCAAAAAGTCCTTCAAATGTGAATAATCCTTATTATTAGCTCTTTACATTACATTCATCGCCGATCGGATGTATTGTGGACCCCATGTTTTTTTTAATATAAGCCCTATGCGCAGAATAATCAATTTAACAATAAAAACGGAAAAGAACTCATTAATATCTAGATTTGAAATGCTTGGGGTCACTGAGAGACCTCCTTCGGATGACACGGTTGTTCTCGAGCCACCCTGACGGATGAATTAAACCGTTTTATTTCGGTTCGGTTTTCGCTCCGGCTTAATATAAAACAATGTATCAGTCCGTTTCCAGTTTCTGTTACGGAAAAATAGCTGATTTTTCAGTTTTCAGTTCAACTTTGAGTGATATTTTTGTTTTTATTTGTATTAAAATGTATAATGTATAATAAACCGATCTGAAGCGTTATTTTTTTTCGGTTCAGCTCCGAGGTTTTATTCCGTAGTCTTTTTATAGCGGTTTTTGATTTATTTCTGGTTAAAAGCACAGATAAAATAAACACTTTAAGCTGAAAAAACACCCGAAAAACTGGTTATTATTTTTTAATCGAACTGGAACGAAATCCAGAAAAAATAACGGTTCGAAGCCCTGGTTTTTGCAGTCTAGTTTGTCTGCATTTGAGCTTGATGCTTCTCTATTATGGAAACATATTTTTTATCATCAAAGTAAGACGAATAAATATATTATTTTTTTTACGATGATATCAATCAAAGTTGGCAACACTGTCAGTCGATCTGTCGGGATAATTAACATCTGTACGTGCTTGTATCTTTTCTAACATTAAATTGCAGATTGGCATGAAAATTAATCACAAAAAATCCTTTTAACTAAATTTTTATGACTTTTAAATTAAAAAATGGATGTATGTATTATTATTATCATTTTAATTTTTTTAGGATCTGCAATCTATTGATAGAGTAAAAAAATATATAAATACTAATATTGATTCTGGGTTCAATGCCACTAGATTTCTATTGTCTCTCTCTCTAATAAAATTCAGGAGCAAACTAGTAGCTTATGCTAATTCAATTAGTTATATTTAACAGAAAACACCTATACATTCGCTGAAAATTACGACGGCGAAACATTTATATGCAAAAACGCTACAACAAAGGGATATTAGATAGGGGATATGGTGGGGGGTTGTTTTAGCCAATAACAATCGAGCGATTTTTTTTCTTTCAGCATACAAACGTGTTCAATTATCGTTAATTGAATGCGATATGGCACTGGTAGTAGCGGGCCATTACATAGTACGGGGACAGGTGGCGGCTTTATTCGCACAGTGATGACCGCGCCGGAACGGCTTCGAAGGCTTTTACGGAAACGTTAGCGACTTCCGGATCCGTATGCAAACGAGCAGGTCCTAAAATTAAATTGCAAATTTAAACGGGCCGAACGGGGACCGTTTAACTGTAATATACGATATTTGCATTCGAATGTAATCATAACGCTCGGTGAATAATGGCGATCGAAACAATTAGCTATCAATTTTTTTTGTGGTTAACCGGCCACCGTGGATAATCCGTCTGTGCAAATGCATAAATTCAATCAACGACAAAATCTTGAATTTTTATTTAAAATCAAATAAAACTAAAACAATGGATGGAAATCAAATCAGAAACGCAATAAAAATAGCGAAACCTCGATTTATCATTTTTTTTAAATAAACCTCCAAAAAATTATCAAATTTATAATCATTACGAGTTTTAACTATATTTTAGCATTTGTAAAATCCGCGTATAGGACATAAATGTACAGTCAACCCTTCTATAGCGCTACGGTATAGAAACTCATCCTAGAGAAGGTTTTTTAATTGTATATTCAAATATTCAAATATTTTAAATGACCTTGTTTTATTTTTAGTTGTTAGTTGTTGTAAACCAAAAGGCCTGTATTACATATTTACGATATACGTAATTTGACCTTGAAAATTTAGCGTTTTGTAAAAAACAACGGTCTAGAATTAAGCACTATATGAGGGACTGTCGCATACGAATGTGGATATAGCAAGGGCTATGTATGTGTATACATCTCCTTATGTGCATAATCAAATCTGGTATCTAACGGATTTCTCACCACAGAGCCAGTATACCATGGGAAGGAAAACCCTAATCGTTTAATCTTAATAGTCTCG
Organism: Philopotamus ludificatus; assembly: GCA_022495035.1. NCBI lineage: Eukaryota > Metazoa > Arthropoda > Insecta > Trichoptera > Philopotamidae > Philopotamus > Philopotamus ludificatus. Next base: position 30,239 of record JAGXCT010034013.1, read on the forward strand.
ATACTTTCGTTTTTCTTCCTTCTTTCTAGGGTACCCCTTTCTGAGGAGGTCTTCACCAAAGGATTGCTATCGCGCGACAGGGTAAATAATCACTTGTGATTCGTTTAAAGCAAATAACGCCTGTAAGAAGAGGAAAAAAAGGACCGAGGCAAATCCTCACCCACTTGCCTGGACGCAGTCAAAAGGGTAAAACTCGATACCAACAGGGTAGAGCAGAGGTTCCCAATCTTTTTCGGTCTACGGCTCCCTTAAATACATCAGATTTTTCCGCGGCTCCCTTAATACATCAGATTTTTTTCAAAATTTTTGACCTTCTTGAGAAAAGCGAGTGCAAAAAGAAGGCGCAAAAATTTCGAGAATTGGGAATTCCAACAAATTTGCCGAATTGTTTAATTTAATATTTCGCAGCGCCCTTACGACGACACCGCGGCTCCCTAGGGAAGCTGCGGCTCACACTTCGGGAATTCCTGGGGTAGAGGTAATACGTCCAATGCCAGCAATGGCCAAGAGAGGGAAACTCTTCACAAAAAAACCGCATACCAAGACGACTTGGAACCCCGTGGTATGGACATGAAAGAGGAGCCCCTACTTCACGTGTGTAAGCACTGCCCTTTGGCCTCGACTCCTATACGGAGTTTGGTAAGGCCCATGCCCTCAGCGAGTAAGAGCCTTGTGGCTGACAAATGATGATGATGATGATAGCAAGCGCTATAGGAGGATCGACTGTATATATATATATATATTTCTCATAACGGTTAAATGGTTAAGAGGTAATGATGCCAGTACTTGACTAATGTAGTACTAAGACGATGATTCACGTAATAATGAATGCGGAATTATATAACCTAGCCGTGCCGATGGGGTCTATTTAGGATTTTTTTCGAATAACTCTTTTAATATAAATTCAACATGTCACAAACTTTTTGTATTTGTTTAAAAAACGTCTAAAGAATAAGTATTGTAATAATAATCATTGAAATTTATATTCAACAATTGCGAAAAAAATAATATTCGCTTCTGTTGTCACAGACGCGATGTTTTTTCTCGCTCACATCCGGTACAACATGCCAAGTGCGAGGAAAATCTACGAATGACACGTGCTGCAAAATTAATCCATTTTAAAAAAAAATCAAGATAAAGAATTCATATATATCTTGACATTTAGGGTCTCTGATAGACCCCCTTCGGACGACTCGGTTGTTTTCGAGTCGCCGTGGCTGATCTTTTGACAAATTTGTAAGAAAAATATTAACCAGTAAATGATAGATTCGACTAAATGTGGATATGAAATAAAGTGGTTAACGATAGGTCGGCCTCCGTATTCATCTAACATAGCGCCTGCATGCGCAACATCTTTGTGTACCCGAAGATGAATATAATTATAAAAGAAGGACGTTTGGGAATAATGAGGGGTTAAAGACATAATCGCTGAAGGATCTAATTGATATACTCCAATTTAATAGAAAATTGCATTCCAGAAGCATGGCAAAAGCTTTGAGATAAATAATACAAAAATCTATATAAATTCTATATATTTTTTGATCGAACTATATTCATTAAAACATCACGAAATCTTTTATTAATGAAATTGAGTGATTTTGCGATGAGAAGTATGCGTTTTTATGCTTCTATTGCAATAACTAAATTATTATTTAATTATTACGCATGCGCAATGCCAATTAGGCAACTGTATGCAATGACATTATCATATTAATTGAAGACGAGATATCTCATCCAAATTATTCATTGGACCAAACGATGCTAATGGCATTACAAATATTGAAATTCAGCTGAAATCCGCCGAAAGATGACTTTGATAACCTAATGTGACCCGAACCCACTCCATCATCCTCTTCAAGATTGACAGCAATAAAAAATGCTGCCCATTTTTCTTTCAGCAAATTGGGTCTTTCCAATCCTTATTCAGCAAATTGCCAGATATTTCCTTCATGTCTATTTTATTTCATCCTCCGTTATCACAAGCGTGCATACATTACGTCGTTATAATGACTGGCCTCCGCTCCGCCCTTATTGATACCTCGCAACAATCCCAAATAATGTTCGCTCATTATTTTTTCAGGAAATTCTGTAAATATTTTCATTATATTTATATTCAGATTGAAACTCGGCGACTATTCCATAAGCGGGCAGAGAGAAAAAAGGCTGAATTCAATTTGGAAAATTTACGATAGAAATCCGGATCGTATTTGCTGGCAAAACTATCTTCATAACATCATAATTCTCATAGATTCGCCTGGGGAAAACACGTAAAAGTAAATAGGAAATACTTACATATGAGAATATTCAATTTCGCAAAAATACTCTAACCATCCGGACATATCTCACATGCCGAGCGAGTAACTCGATATTGTTTCCCGAATCTTTCGGCTTTCATTCCGGGCGACCAGAAAATCCACCGTTGTCGAGGCATTATGACATTTGCATACAAACTCGATCACTGTAAACTTAATGGACCCCACCGCAGCCTGCGTACGGGTACTATGAAATTTTCCAAAATTTTACAACGCCAATTAATCCGCCGGCGAACAATTAAGCGGGTAATGCTGGAAAACAACGCGGCTCCATTGTTGTTTAGCGATCAATTCGACACGCGAAAATTGGGCTCGGTACCACTGTGCAAAATTTAATGAACACCGTGACCCAAAAATGGACAACTATTCTAATTGAGCCACAGAAAGATATGATTGTAGTAAATTCCGCGCTAACTGCTTGCTATTCGCCGCACGTTCCTCGGCTACGTGACTTATCGCACTAGAAATTTGAATGATTTACCAAAAAATTGTAGTAACTACGTACAATGACAGTAATGGCAATGCTCTGTGTACTACAGAGAATTTTTACTATGATTTTTTTAGTAAGGAGATAAAAATGAACTATGGTGAAAGCGTGTCGAATTAACCTGTTGTTGCCTAATCAAAGATTATCATATAAAAAAAAACGAAAAGTTAAACGCGAGTAGTTCTCTTGTTTGTATAATAAGTTATCCTGCGTTGTTTTCTGAATCATATTATATTAAAATCGTGTAAAATAAGGGTTCTTGGTGTTGACAAATGTTATCCATACTTGAATGGAGATGATAATGCTTTGATGGACAGAAAATGCTATACCCAAGTATATACACAAGGTACGTAAGAGCAAATTAATATGAGCATAAATACCCAGGGGCGTGAAGTCCATATAGCCAGATTGTGCGGCGCAACAGGCGCCGGAAGATTAAATGCGCCAAGAGGAACCAAAATGGGAAAAATAATAGAAAAATATTAATTCATGAAAAGTTCCTAATTCTTTCTGAGTTTTTTATTTTACTCGAATAACTCTTTTAATATAAATACTACGTGTCTCAAACTTTTTGTGTTTGTTTAAAAAAAAGTCAAAAGAACAAATATAAATAATTAATCACCGTTATTGTCTGCAATTGCGAAAATAAACAACAATATTCGCCGCAGTTGCCACGCGAGCGATGTTTTTTCACTCCGTACCGGATGCGAACGAGAAAAACATCGCGCATGGGGCGAACTCTGATACAGTGGCTTGGTCGATCAATTAGTAAAATATTCAAAATTTGATCGATATTTTAGATTTTTCAGTGGCTAGTGTAGATAATCTAATGCCAAGCAATTGAGACAAGGTAATGAAAAGAATGAAGAAGATTTTTTCTTAAAGCGAAGATACGAAGATATACAGAACAAAAAAGAGGTCTTAAAATCTTTGGAGAGATGTGATCTTGCAAGATTTGGATATCTAGGAATATGATGACCACAATGATTAACAAGATGCCCTAAGGGCGATTGTTGGAAAAACCCAGCCCAAAATATTACAGCAAAGACAGAAGAAAGAGATTGAAAAGGTAGAAGATAACCCAATGTAATTGAGACAAGGAAATGAAAAAGATTTGCTCCTAAAGCAAAGATAAAAAGGGTTTAATTTTTTTAAGACCCCCACATTGAGAATCATTTTTTTAAAGTATGATCATACGTTTCCTTAATGGATGTATCCCTAATATTACTAGGTCTCAAAATATTTATTTATCATGCTTTTTTTTAGACCTTAGGATGAACCTGGAGTAAATAAATTGGTCCGATGTCTCATCGTGCCCTATAATAATCACAGCATTAAATCACTTGCATAGAAATCATATATTTCAAGGATTGTATCAGTAATGATCAAAACACCATGTAAATAAACTAATTTAATTTAAAAAAATCCTCGCATCGAAACTAATGAGATGGATTAAACTAAGCCCGAAGACTACTTTGGCGAATTCTTAATTCAGGAATTTTTTAAAAATTGATTCATAGAATTGCCTAAGATCTGAGGAAAACAAAAACTAAGAAAAATAAGAGAATTCATAAAATTGCATACGTTCAGACTAAAAAAATCACAATAATCAGCTATACGAACGCGACATCTTTCTCTCTTAGATTGCAATCATCGAGGGAAACAAAGACGTCGAATCAAGTGATTTCATTTTATTTTATTCGCTTTAAATTAGAGTCAGCCCTCCTATAACGAAGAAATCAGAACCACGTTATAGAAACGAACGTAGTAGAAACTAAGGCACCCATACACAATTTGGGGTTAAGGTATTTTTAATTTTATTTTGCAAATTGAACGAAACCAATGCATTAAATATTTTTCTATTCAGATATTTAGAAGGACTATTGTGAAAACTTATACAGAATTGACTCGACTAGAATAGAATTAGATCAATATGAACGAGAATCAGATATGGCATAAACGAAGAAGTTGAAGAAATTGAAAAGCAACAAATCTCCCGGCAATGACGGTATTTCTGCCGAATTACTAAAGACGGGCAGAAGCTTCGGTGCCAGATATGCAACAAAATCTGTATCTCAGGAAAATGGCCACAGGACTGATCAGAATCAATATTCATTCCGATACACAAAAAAGGAAATACGAAAAAATGCGGAAAATTATCGAGCTATTTCATTAACATAAGAACAATACTGCAATAGTCAAAAAAGAGTCGAGTTCTTCGGAAAAGTTTTCGGTGCTCAAAGGAGTGAGATAGGGTTTCATAATCTCCCCAGACCTATTCAACTTATACGGGGGTATGTCCTTGAAAAACCACCCGAAAGCTGGAAGAGCGGATTTACAAAATATCAGGGGCGAATCTGCTTCAAAGAACATCTGTGAAGTAAGAAACTAGGACTCGAGATCAACATTACTAAAACCAAGCTGATGATCATCGACAGGAGTAATCAGCTACCCAGATCTGTTAATCTTCCGGATCTGATGAGGGTTGAAGAGTTTCTTTATCTCGGATCACTACGAATAACGGAAATTGTGATCCGGAGATAAGAAGGCGAATAATGATGGCTAAAATGCGATGTCAAAGCTATCAACGATTTGGAAAAACAGGGGGATATAAAAATATAAAAGACAAAAAAACGTCTAGTGCAGAGTCGATATTCTCATTTTTTTATTTACGGCGTAGGAAACCCTGGACTATAAAGGAAAATATGAAAAAGAAAATTGACACCTTTGAAATGTGGCGCTGGCGACGTCTGCTGAGAATACCATGGACCGCTAAACGCAAAAAACGTGTATGTCCTAAAAGAAATGAGGAACTAGAAAGAAGACCGACTTTCGATCATGTGTCTCAAAAGGATTCTACGATACTTTAAGCATCTCGCTAAAAGAAATGATAGTCTGGAGAAGCTCGTCGCGCTTGGAAATGTACAAGGATGCAGGGGAAGGGGCAGAGCGCCCACCCGAACTTGAAAATGTACGTTCTATGAGGCAGCGCTATAGAAGGGACTTGTCATTCAAAACCGCGGTATATCAGGGAGCGTTATGTGGTGGTTTACTGCTATTGAATTCTAATAAGTACAATGACAGCTTTAATAATTCCAATTATTTTGACCCGTCGATCAAATATACCATCACACTGAAAGCTCGGACCGCAGGCTCCGGATTTCCGCATTATTAATATTGTCCGATTAATTTTCCGGATGGGTCAAATCACGTAATCCCGCAGTCGGACATTGTGTCCAGTTTGTGACAAAGTTCAGAAATGTGTCGGCACACCCCACGTCAATTATTCGCGAGATGTCACCGCCAGATAAGCAACTCGGCCAAACGCCACTTGGTCCAAGCGAGACGGGCCAATTGAGTCGCCAGCAGCCGAGAGAGGTAATAACGCCCATCAACTAAATCTTGCTACCACCAGCTAAGTGATGGCTATTTAAGAGACCGATAACAACCGAAATCAAATGATGTGCGGCCCCGTACAACGCGAATAGTTCTAATTAAGCGTTAAAATCTCAATTTAGACCAAAATGGTATCCGACACAACTGGGTCACCGATAATTAGAATTGGTTTCAGCGCATTACATCTAAATTGAATTAACCCTGTTCGATAATTATTTAACTACGCATACGCTGAAATAGCGTAGTAATAAACTATCTAATTGAGATGCGAAAAAAGTTAAAATATTCGTAATGTGCGTATAAAATCGTACTATTGCAATATAATTTGATGCGATTTCGCAACTAATTCGCAGAACACCCACGTCAATAAAACAACAATAGGCAATTTCAGATAATTTCGACTCATTTGCTTAACAGCTGGATAAAACCAAACATTTCCATAGTTAGATTGAAAGATAAGGGGGCCCAGTTAATTTTCAATTATGACTGGGCGGTCTTCGCCAATCCGCCACGGAGTCACTATAAAATTTTAATTGATACGACTTTACGACCAGCTACTCCCATAGTAGGAGTATGGGACAGCTAATTAATTGACCCCAGACACGCCATCATCAACCTCCGATACCAATTGCGAATCGCCGGAATCAAAGCACGACTGACTCAGAGGTCAGCGAAAGAGTTAACAATTGCAACAGCGGCAACTCATCGACGAAAGGTCGCTTGGATCATTTAAATCGGCAATAATAAATTGCTGTATATATTGCAATCATGATTGATATCGGATACGAGTACAACAATGGTTACAAAATATGCGCAACTAGAAAATAATAATATTGTTCCTTGATTTTTTATGAGAGCTTTAATCGTTTTTCTCAAAAAATAAGCTGTATCGAGGAGTGAAATTATAACACTTTGCAGTTTCGAGTAAACCGGTTATACCTTCGTCCAAGTCAATCCGTCATTTTTTTGTGAAGTTGCGTTATAAAAATTAAAAAATTAAAATATTCTAAAATTTATACAGTTGAGTGAGCAGAAAAGTCAGATTTTGACCTTATGACATACCGCAGGGATGGATAGTAGAGAAATTGGGAGAGCATGAGGTTACTCCAGTACAATGGTGAGCAGAATTTAATAAAAACACAGATTCAGGTGATACAGGTCGCCTGAAAGATAGCGAAGCGCTCCTTGAAACAACTAGGGCAGACGATCGGTTGCTGAAGCGGCTGTGTCTGAAAAATCGATTCTTAACAGTTTCAAGATGACTTTATAGCAGGCGATGGAGCAGAAGTTGGGGTACACACCATCCGGAGAAGATTGCGAGAATGCGGTATAATGGCCGCCAGCAAAAAAAAAACATTCCTAACTAAGAATAAGATGATATCCAGATTAGAATGGACAAAAATTTACCAAACTGGACTAAAACCGAATAGCAAAAAATGAAAGCAAATTTAATTTGTTTGAATTTGATGGAATCCATAAATGGCTTCTCATATTTTGAATTTTGAGAATTATCATTAATCAATGGAACAGTTCTTCTGGAACAATCTTCTGCCATCAATCGAAAACCATCTTTCCAGCACAAATGACGTAATTTTCAAGATGACAGTTATCCGTGCTACGATGATCCAGATGCCAGATCCCGAATGGTAAGATAGATTTTTTTTCTATCCTTAATAATTCTTTTTCTCTTCTGATAAATAATTTTTAAGTCAGCATGGGATATTGATCTTGAAGTGGCCAGGGAATCCTCAAAATCTTAACCCCATTGAGAATTTGTGGCACATTATAGCGGTTGACATAATTTGCAAAAGAAAGCCTACGAGTAAAGAAAATATAATATGTATAACCATATTAGAATTTTTTTAAAAAAACAACTATTTAGATGAAGCGTTATAAATGGGATGACTTTAATAGACATTCAGCATGAAGTAAATTTAACCTTAGAAGAGCAATTACAACACAGTATCATCAATAGTGTTATTCCAAAGATGAGCCCAAATAGCTGATGAACATTTCCGGACCAATGTTAATGCCGTGGTTTTCTATAACAAATTCAACAATCCCTTCTATAGCGCTCCCTCGCGCCCCCTCCTAGCGAAATGAAAACAGAACAAGGTCATTTCAAATATGTGATTAGAAAAATGTTTCATGCATTAATTTTCTTAAATTTGCAAAATATAATTAAAAAAAACCTGACCCCAAATTTATTATGGTCTATAGAAGTCTAGTCTTTTATAGGGCGGGTTTCTATAGCGTAATCTCTATTTTGGCGCTATTGGAGCGTTAACTGTATAATATTTTTCTTGTTATAAATGGTGTTTCATGATATATTTTTATAAATATTATATTTACGGTAATATTTGTGAAAGTTAAATCCTGCGTTATTTCAATATTTAGTTATAAAATATTCCAAAAAGTAATTTCTTAAGATTTAAAATTTCTCGAGAATATTAAATAAAATTCTTTAATTCTCGAGATTCACAAAGTTGCTAAAAAAATGATTTCTCAACCTCTAGAATCTTAAAAGGGGCGAGTTTACAATTGCTAGTCGCAGGGGGACATATTTGACTAATACGGAAGCTAGGGTTTCATAACCGTGTTGTTTGTGGCCAGAAATTCTTCATTTATATCAGGGACAACTCTCGAAAAATTAAACTTTACAGAGAAGTCAAAAAACCATTTAAAATGTTAATAATTCTTAACCGATCCGTCACGGCGGCTCGAAACCAACGGCTCTGGTCGATGGGATCTATTTTGTATGAAATGAATGTATGAAAATAGACCCCAAACATTTCAAGTCAAGAATTGATAAATTCTTCGACAATACCTTATTTGTTTTAATAATGGATTTTTCGAAGAATAAAAGTAGTTATTCATTAAATAATTCATAATTTGGTCGGTATATTAGATTTTTTACTAATCAATATGACGCGTAAGCAACGTGCGAACCCGAACAAGTTCCGCCGCGACCGAGGCACGCTCCCGGTTCGGCGGCGCATGTGGTTTCTCCACTTGCACAACACGATATTTTTTTTCGCTCGCACTTGTACATGCGCGATGTTTTTTCTCGCTTTCTCGATAAAATCTATTTAGACTGAGAATGTGGGATTTATATTAAAAGAGTATTCGAGAAAAATATCTAAAATAAATAGAACCGTAGTTTAGATCCTTTTACATAAGTTAAGGAACATTTAGTGACAAAAATTCTAATAATTTAAACGTAGTATCCTAAATTTTTGTGGGACAGTAAGATTGTTTTTCAGGGTCATCCCGCTAAATATAAAAAATCACCATTCTTTTTATAAAACCTTGCATATTACCATAATTTATATATAAGATTATATTTTATTAAAATTACTTTCAGTAAAAAATCATTTTTATTGCACAATGTATAAAGTAATATTCTTATATTATTGAAAAATCATTTCCGCTTGTATTTACATTTTTTTGCAAAAGTATGACGCGTCACTTTCGCAAAAAAAAAATTGTGTGTATTAATTCATCCAAATATTTTTCAATCTTATACTCAGCCCAAGACAATATTTCGTTACAGTAATGAGAATAAGAATAACATGGGAATCATCCAGTATCTCAATATTGCAATAAAAAAGGCACTAAAGAACCATTTATTTAAGGAAATCAATGATTGGGTCAAAAATAAAATGTAGAAAAATTAGCGTGAAAAGTTTGTGGTGCCAAGTCTGCAAAAGGGCGTGGCTTAAGTAAAGAATTCATGGAATAAAATTATTTCCAATGGAGTATAATTAGACTACATGGAAAAGTACTAATTTAAGAAGAGCGGTGATGCACGGAGTGATTGAGAAAACTATGACGATATTCCAGAAAAAGATATTTAGATTGTTGTGATAATTTGAATATAAACAAGAGATAGTATGAAGGTGCAGAATACCTAGAATATTCTTCTCGTATTCAGATAATTTCAAATCTTAGCCAACAAAATAATCTCTGTTAATTGTTACTAATATTTTTAGATGAAATTATAAAGCAACATATTTTTTTTAACTTTAAGACATGATTAAAGTTCATAACTGATACATAATGCGATTATTTTTATCATACGCGTAAAAGAATTAAAATATTTTCATCGGTTTTTCCAAATGTTGAAATAAGATTTGATATTCGATTAAAGTTTAATGCTATATAATATGAGACATGCACCATTGTTTTTGGCAATAACAATTTTATTATCGACACTGCGATTACTTTTTTTATGCTATATTCTAATATCCGATGATTAAATTATGAAAAAAAAACTAAATAAAATCTTATGATATAACAAAAGAATTAATATATTTTTGGGCCATAACAAATTTATTATCGCGTAAAAAGCTAAATAAATCGAAATTACATCCAATATCAAGCCTCGCATTAATATCCTGGGCAAGGATTAATTTCATGCGTTAATTAACAGCATTAATACATGAGATGCGAGCTGTTCTTACGGGCGTTGGCCGGTATCCAGATCCTCCGACCACACAAAATCCGGTCAAATCACCTCCGAATCATAAATCAATTTCCAATTCAGACGTCACAGTTCAGTGGTAGTCAACACGAAAATTAAATCCAATTATGGATAAAAAAAATACATAATAAGATTACGCACGCGAACGTTCGTTTTACAAAGGCGTAACTTACAAAATAAAACATAATTTAGTCGCGAGAATAATGGCGTCAGTTTATTGCCGAGTCAACTAGGTTACAGTATTTTATATATTAAAAATATATTAGATTAGTTAACAAGGACCGATGATTTAATACTCCTGCGAACGGGCTAACCCGTTCACGTCCTGATATCGATACGTCCATAAAACGTGACCGCGTTGCGAAGTCAATTACCGGCAATAAAACAACTCGCACGGGGAAACGTTGTAATATTATTTTCATCGGCAATATAAAATAATGTCGAGAGTGAGGAACAGCATTCCATCAATCATCCGTTTGTTAATTAATTTGACGGCTTTATCATCATTCATCAGACCGCATTCATCACGCGTGACAAATTACGATCGCTCCCCACCTAGCTCTCATCTGAAACGCCGAATCTACGATCGATAGATCGGATTATAGATCGCAAATCGATGATGGAATACAAAATATTCCATATTCGATTGTAATATATTCAGTGGCGGCTCGTGGGTAAAATATTTTAGGGGTGCTGCGGAATATTAAAAATTAAAAATGTATATTTCGCTCACATTTTATTTAAAATATAAAAAAAGTGGGTTAGGTAAAAATACTAAATAATATTAAAAATAATAAAATAAGTGACAGGCGGCACGTGGCTCAAAGAAGATGAGAATGATTTTGCACTGCACCGAATCGCAGCGCAACACGGCGCGTAGCAGTGAGACCCCCCCCCCATACTCCGCTACCGGCCCGCATCCATCCAACACACGACCCGGGAGAGATGACATGCGATGACAATTTATTCATACTAATTATTTTGTTATGATATTTATTTATTCACCAATATTAATTCTTACCATATGTTTTCTACAGCCAATAAAAAAACTAGCATCCAATATGGCTACAAATGTCAAGATACGTCAGGAACATTTGTATTAACGAAACAATAAAAAAATGTTATATATACGGCCCGAATAATTTTAAATTCCGATTATTTTATGACAAAATCTTGCAATAGAAGTGGACCAAGAAGAAATCGCGTATTTTATGTGTTCTACAAATAACTATTGTTTAACATTATTCTTGTGCAATAAGTTTTTATTTCAATCGCCCATGAAACAAACTTTAAGAGAAATTTATTGGATTAAAAACCCCATTTAAAAAAAAAGATTCGAAAAGGTACAAGAAATATAGAAAGCAGATTATATTTTATAACATTGTTTCTCTACGTAGGGGACAAAAGGCGAGAAAAAATTTCGGCGGGTCCTTTGAAATTCTAATTCCTTTAAAGGTCCAATTTGATTACGCTCAAAAACTATTTCTAAGAAAAAATAATTAAAAAATAAGAAAAAAGAAATAAAAGGTCGTTCCCCAATTTTATCATACTAAAATTAACTATTCCTATACATTTAATTTTAATATTAACTTTTCGAATCGAATTTAGACTAACAATTAATTGGAAAAATATAGAATAGAAAATCCAAAAAAACCTCTGATAAATATGTAAAAGGATTTTGTGCAGCAGTTTTAATCAAAATTTAAATATAATTAAACCTAAATTACATAAAAATTGTATAGTTGTTTTTATTTCATTGACAGCTATGATCGTTGTTTAGCAGTTAAAGCGTTAATAAACCGGAACTGAATCAAAATCCCGAAAAACCCCGTTATTTTTGCGGAACGAAAGCCGTTGATAAGCCGAAAACACTTTCGATTTGATAAATAATGACTTTATCATACATTTTACATATAAACAGTAGCGGTTCGTGCGTAAAATACTTGGGGATGGTGTGGAAGATTAAAAATTTAAAAAAGTATATATTAAAAGTGACCCAGTATGGACGGCGGAGGACTGCTACGAGTTGAAGCGCAACATAGCGCTTAGACACAAGACTCCCCACCCCGCCGCCGCCCCGCATCTACCCAATACACGACGATGGTAGCGCTGACGAGTAATCAGCGCTCTTTAGTGTTACACCCCGCCACATAAATATTAATATATATGTCCTCAATTTGCTAGGGGGTGCTGCAGCTCCACAGTGTATATGGACGAGCCTCCCCTGCGTATAAATATATATTTTTACGGTATTTTTGTATACGGAAGTCAATCAAACATATTCCCTTTGCAATAAAAATAAGGGTTTATACATATATATTTTTATCAATAATAAAAATTGAGCTAAGTATACTCCAAGTTTCTGAAGAATAAATTGCCTCGACATTTGACATTTATGTCACATGAAAAAATACACATATTTTTAGAAATACCCTCGAGAAATTATGATTGAATACGAAATATGCATAGATATATAATATTTTTTCAATTTTTAAATCGATCATTAATCGTTATCACCGTTGCCATGTCCAATTAATTTCAATGGAGACAAAGGGCCACGGCTTGACCCCTGAATGATCGGTCATATAACAATTTTATATTCAGATATATAGCAATAATCGAATCATTGCGATTTATTGCGTGGGGTTTTCGGTTATCTCCGAACTTTAAACCGAGATAATAGAGTCCAAAAATTCGGAAGACATGTGTAAATGTGTCAATAATGCGTGCATGAGTCACAAGGGTTAACTGGCTCAGCTACCGGGCATGTTCTAATTGTTCTTAATTAATAATAATTTTCGGCCTTCGTCTAAAGAAAACATACCTAAGATAGTGCGCCATCCGACAAGGTGACCTCTTAATTTGAATCCCCATTAAAATTCAGAAGATTACACAAGAGAATTACAACTCTAAGACTTTGATATGTAATACAAATTTATGACATCTGATATTAGATATTTAACACGAATTGATCTTTATCAATTCATAATGACAACTGTTAATCTTGACAATTTATTATTTAAAACTGAAGCCAAAGAAATATTTTTTAATTGGCAATAACGAGAGAAAATCGTCACATTTTATAAAACGTGATTTTCATATTTAAATTAATTTCAGACATAACAATAATAAAGAATATAAGATTATATCATATTATGCATAAAAGAAAAATCAACATACATGGGAACTCTCTGTTCAGCCAACACTATATCTGAGAGCGCTCCCTGACATGTTTTATTAGCAGAGAGGTGTCATAAAATCGTAAAAAATATATTGAGAATCGTTAATCCTCTATTCGGACTGATTATAAGATTTAAAATACACTCGACTTTTTTTACACGGTCAATACCTTCCAGAAAACTGTGTAAAAAGTGTTTTTTATTGAATCAAACCTATTTAAATTATGTAGGGATTAAATATATCAAATAAATTTGATTTATTTACAAAATCACTTTTTTACGCGGTTTTTTCTGGAAAGTATCGACCGTGTAAAAAAAGAGTTGAGCGTATTAACAATAAAAATGTTGACAGGGATATGATGCATTCATCTCCTATTATATTTTGAACAGTATTATTTAAAATATACAACTGATTCTATTTTTGCACGAAGAATACGGTACACAGAAAACCGTGCAAAAAAAGATAAGATGCATAATAAAAAATCGGCAGATCTATCGATTTTACACAGATACATACATAAGATACACCCAATACCTTCCAGAAAAAGACCGTGTAAAAAAGTGATCTCGTTATTAAATCAAATATATTTAAAATATTCATTCCGTAAATAATTTAAATATATTTGATTTAATAACAAAATCACTTTAATAAACAGTTTTTTTCTGGAAAATATCGACCATATAAAAAAGAGTCACAGTACAGTACAGTCAGCCCTCCTATAACGAGGATATAGGGATCATGTTATAGAAAACCCGCGTTATAAAAACATTTGCGAAGACGCTCTATATTTATTTATTTTTTTGTAAATTGGACGAAACAATACATCCATCATTTTTACATTTGCATATTTTTGAAGTCCTTCTTCAATGTCACGTGCTATTTTTTGTCAACCAAAACAGCATTCTCCATATTTTTATTTATTTGGCATGGCAGCGTATTATATTAGCACTTTATGAGCCGCCAGGTTTTACATCAAACCTAGCCTGGGGGCCCGCATGGTTTCATGCAATGATAATCCAAGCTAACATGCACGTGTATCCATCTGTGGTCAAATAGTAGAATTACATTGTGCATGGCATTTTATTTCTGATGACGAAGTGGGGGGTATGGCTCTCACGCCAAAAGGCGTGAACGGCTCATAACGCTTGGCTACAAAATCACCCCAAAAGGCGTGAACGGCTTATAAAGTGTTAAATATATTTATGAAATTTCTAATTTAACCTTGAAAATGTACGTTTTAGGAGGGACTATCGAACTTGTTATAGATAACCGAGGTATTACAGAGAACGTTGATGAAAGGGTTAAATTACTTACAAGTATATATACTTGCCAAATTTAACCGATCTCTTAAAGCGGCCTGAAAACAACCGCGTCGTTCGAATGTGGTCTATTTATAATGGAAAATAGACCCCAAGCATTTCAAGTCAATACATTGATCAATTCTTCATTTTTTTTTTAAAAAAAATAGATTATTCATGATATGCTTTATAATTTGGTCGATATTTTAGATTTTTTAACTAATCAATATGACGCGTAAATGACGAGCGCACTCGACAATGTCCCGCCGCAGACTAAGGGCACGCCGTCAACTACCGACTGTCGAGTTCTCGCGGCACGTGTCACTAAGTAAGTTTCAATCGCAACTCCCTTAGAGAATCAATCATTATTTTTTTCAAGACTTTTAAATCCGATTTTCCGAAATCCTCAAATTCTTTAACGTTCTAAAATCCATATCTTTTTTGCACGGTTTTTGAACGTATCTACCGCGTAAATCTAGGGATAGCTGTACTATAAAATATTATTGATAATATCCTTCGTAGAAAGTAAACGTGCGTCGGTAATATAGAGCGCTGCCAAATCGACCGATCCTAAGTAGACAGAAACTGTTTTAAAAAACGTCCGTTACAAGATTCAAAGCATCCGAGCTCGCGAACACGGGCAAGTGTTGCAAAATTAAATGATTTAAATACCTAGAGCAGCGATAGAGATATCAGCAGTGCCCGTTCTGCGCCGCTGAATCGAAGGTGTGGGTCACAAATAGCCATTGTGCTATTATTGTATCGCACACATGTCGCCAGGTCGCTAAATGGGTTTACTGCTTATTTACACCTTTGTTTGTGCCCACAAATGTTCGTAGGCAGCCACGGGCACTTTGTTACAATATGCTACGGTAGCCGAATTTAATGCCAAACCGTAATATATTATAACCTATAAATTAGCGACGATCCCACATTCCAAAACTGCGACGCTCACGCGAATTTTTCCGACAGCCGCGTACGGAAAATCTTACGCATGACATGATCGTGTGTCGTGTGTCATTCCATGTAAATTAATAACAAACGAAAAAAAATGTTTGCCCTTTAGAAACTATCGCACGATCCTACCGGTCGGCACGAAAGTCGCAAAAAAATTAATTAATTAATTTGTACTTTTCGCAATGATTTGGCGCAGGTTTGCCGCAGCAGTAATAATTCACTGGCTAATAAAAAAATAGTTACAAAGTCTAGAATATATATTTAACACCGTGATTCAGCGCACAATAATATATATGTTTATATGTAAACATTTCGTATCAATTCTCCTCATCGATGAATTAAACTTGGATTACGATTACTTGGCGCCTATCTTTACCAATAAATTTCCGTTATCTTGCAACGAACGAAGAACCGTAGCACTTATTTTTTTAAATACCTAAAGATAACCGAAAGTGATAGGTCATGTATGTATAAATAGGATTATCGAAATTATTCTATAAAATAATAATATTAACTGCAATATATGAATATGGTTCGATGGTATACATTTTATAGAGGAAATGTGGGCCAAACATAGATATCGTTGATGGCATGGATAAACGTAATGATAATTATTATCGATAAATATCTTTATTAATGCTTTAAACGATATTCTAAAAGGAAACTGGTTAACGAATATTTTAACGAAAAAATGTGGATTTATCGACTACAGTCATAAATATCCTCCTAGAGCGCTCTCTGCTATAGTGCTTCCTTCTAGACTGCCGTTTTCTACCAACAGGTAATTTTTCAAGGTCAAATAACATATTTCGTAAATATGTAATACATTATTGCGCGAAATTAAGGTTTGGTTGAATTGACAAAAAACAATAAAAAAAGTTTTGTGTGAGTACGTAGTCTTCTATATGGCGGGTCTCTATAGCATGGGCCCTATATCAGCGCTATAGGAGCGTTGAATGCAATACAATTGATGAAATACTATGTTATTCGATATATATACCTGAATCTCTTTTTGCAATAATATTCTATATTATTTTCGGAAGTTTAAAAAATAACAATATATTTTATTTATTCATAATAATATGTATAAATAAAATATAAATTCTATATTTTTTTAGATGAAAATGTAATGTTTTGAATTAACACTTTATGAGCCGTTCACGCCTTTTGGCGTGATTTTGTAGCCTAGCGTTTGAGCCGTTCACGCCTTTTGGCGTGAGAGCCATACCCCCACTTGGCATTTTTTTTTTCTGATAACGATGCACAATGTAATTCTACTATTTGACCACAGATGGATACACGTGCATGTTACCTTGGAATTATCATTACATGAAACCATGCGGCCCCCAGGCTAGGTTTGATGTAAAACCTTTCTGCTCATAACGTGTTAATTTAACCTAGCCGCGCCGATGGGGTCTATTTGGGACCCCAAGTTTTTTATTTTTCTCGAAACTCCTTTAATATAAATCCTACATATCAAAACCTTTTTGTATATATCTAAAAAAAAGTCTAAAGAATAAATATTATAAATAATTATTGTTCTGTATTGCCTGCAATTGCGAAAAAAAATAAAAAGAACAATATTCACTTCTGTTGCCATGCATGCGATGTTTTTCGATGTTTTTTCGATGTGTAAAAAAAGTTGAGCGTATTAAAAATAACAAATGTAAACAGGGAAATGATGCATTTATCTCCCATTATTTTTGGAACAGTATTATTTAAAATATACTACTGATTCTCTTCTCGCACGAAGAATACGGTACACAGAAAACCGTGCAAAAAGAATCGATAGAGTATATTTTCATACTCTATCGATTTTGCATATTATTTTTAAGATACACACAATTTTTTCTCCCTCGCATCCGATACGACGTGACGAGGTCAAGTGACACGTGTTGCGAGAGCTCAGTCTGCGGCGACACATCGCCGAGAGCGTTGCCATTAACGCGTCATATTGATTAGTTACAAAATTCAAAAATCGATCAAATTATGAAGCATATCATGAATAACTATTTTTATTCTTAGAATAATCTATTTTTTTTAAATGCCAAGATATTGATGAAGAATTCATCAATATCTTGACTTGAAATGCTTGGGATCTCTGAGAGACCCCATTCGGACGACGCGATTGGTTTCGAGCCACCGTGACGGATGAGATATGCATATTTTATTTATAAAAGAAAACGAGATGCGTACAGAACTCGTGAAAACCGCAGTCCACAGATTCGTGTCGCATGTTGACTGCCGCGTGTTGCATTCGATCCAGTTCGGGCATAAATTTACCGTGGCCAATTTCGAATGGTTTTTCGTGCACATGCACATATCAGAATATGCAATTATATTTTCTGCTCAGCTTCCTCATCATTCCAGGCCAATTTTCGACGGAAATATTATTTTTAATAAGCTGACTTTGATCGTCGGTAATCGTCGAATGTTTCCATTTACATAATTATGAGAAATTATTTAATAGCAAAATAATAATAACGATTTCCTGGTATTTTCCGAAAATAATCTTAGAATATCTTGAATTATTAAAAAAAATGTATAAATGATTCTAATGTTTATCTTTTGGCTGTCTGCCGAATGTCTACCTTTTGTATCTTGGTCATATTGGCCTTCTGTCTGTCCTACCGTTGTTCTATACCCAAATGATTCATATGTAGTTTACATCGACCCGATTGCTAGCTAATAAGTTTGGATGCTGTAGTGTAGGTGTTATTCTATTGTCTAATATTGATATCGTCTCAGACAATATGGGATACAAGTTTCATAGTAGATACGTTGTATAAATGTATAATTAATGAAAAGTTAGCTGACAACTTCTAGTTGCAATTAATAAAAATAATCCTCGGCGCTTTGAGTTCTATGCATTCATTTTGCAAAAAAAATGTTATTTGTTATTGTTTATTGATGATAATACTATGGGCGTTCTTAATTTTTTTGAAATCGTACTCAAAATTAGTCCGAGGACAATCAAAATCATGACTATCATCAATCAATTCATATTAGAGTTAAGGGTTTTGATCTGAACAACGTAGAAGAACATTGAAAGCTACCATGGGCAAGCTATAAAACTATGAAAACCCGGTTAAGTCATCAAGACGAACAAAATAGTCTTAAATTCCGACAGTGTAGAGCGTCTTCAATTCTGATTGTGTCGGCCACGTCTTTTTTTCCTTAGGGACTTTAATTCAGCTCTTTAGGTTTGAAAGATCCACCTCAATTTGCTGTACATACTTCTAGAAAATTCTAAGAATCTATCAAAGGGATTGCTCGGTGTTATTTTGTCGCCTTTCACAAGATCTTAACTCTCCCGGTTAGTTTCTGTGCCTATCATGGTGGTTCAAAAACAAATCCATCGTCCGAAAGAGGCCTCTCAGGGGCCCCAAGCATTTTAAGTCAAGTTATTGATGAATTCTTCAAAAATATCTTATGACGTTTTTTTTAAAGAATAAAAATAGTTATTCATGAACGCTCGAAATGACAACGCTCTCGGCGATGTCTTGCCGCGGACTGAGCTCTCGCAGCACGTGTCACTCGCACGTTTCACTCGCACTCGGCACACGGCGAGCGAGAAAACACATCGTGCGCGTGGCAACAGCAGCGAATATTGTTCTTTTTATTTTTTTTCGCAATTCCAGACAACGATTATTTATAATATTTATTCTTTGGACTATTTTAGACAAATACAAAATGTTTGTGACATATATTATTTATATTAATTCAGTTATTCGAGAAAAATCAGAATCTTGGAATCCCCAATATCGGCATGGCTTTCAGTATTTCCAAATGTCAAATTTGTCAAATTTGCTACTTTAAATTATGACTTCACTGTGAAGACGGTTAATGATCAAATAATGATTAATGAAACATCATAAAAGAACTAAAATATCAGACGAAAACAATCCCATCGAGATTTGAAGTAAAACTAGATAGGACTTAGTGCTAACAATCTAAGATCATTGAACTCGATGTAGAGACTTGGGAGCAACAAAGGGCAGTCGAAAAAAATATCAATAATCAAAGAGAACTTCTTAACTGTGAACATTACTGGTAGCGATAAATAACCAACTGGAAGCGTTTGAAATGTGATCTAGAGACTACCGAAGAATGTTATATATTCCAATCAGACGGATGAACCGTCCTTCAACTTCCTCACAAAGAGCAGAAGCTTCTGGACACCATCAAATCATGTAAAATTGAGTATTTTGAATAAATCATTCGTAAACCAAAGTATCGCCTTCTGCGGACCATCATAGAGAGAAAAATAGACGGTGAGCGGTGGTTGGGAAGAAAGAAGTTGTCGTGCCTTCTCAAAACAGTTAAACCCCCGCTAACACTAAAATCGGGACCGTGTAATTTGGAGTCGTGTATTGGGGGAGTGAAGCCCTCCGGCTGTGTGCACGTGTTGAATACACAGACGCTAACCAACGTTTGACTGTATGTGAATGCGACCGCGCAATTGGGGGATTTGCGGCGAAATATTTCAACTCAGCGCGTAATTCGGAGTAGTGTAATTGGGGGTTCCACTGTATTCTCAACTGGACCGAATAGGGAACTCCAGAATTGTTCCAGTTCACCAAAAATAGACAATTATATAGAGAAAAAACAACGATATGTAGTAATTTAGGTTCGAGAAGTACTCGACTAGTATTTCCAAACTTGTTATTTGCATTAGTTTATACTACCAGTATTAATTTGTCAACCGATATGTGTATCAAATTTCTACACCCTTGCAAAATCTAGTTTGTACAAATTATAAAATGTTGCCAGCGAGAGTGCGGGAGTCTGCAAAAAAACGAAGACGACATTCCATCGTAATTTGGCCACAAGTGAATGGCACAATTTTGTATGGGCGAAATTTATTATTATCACATTATATAAACCGGTGAAGTGGAATTAACGAAATAGCCGGAGGTCCGGGTCCCACGAGCGGCTCGCTTTGAGCAACACTCCGAAATGCGGCGGCTGTAATAGCCACTCGGTCAACATGTGTTTCGGCCATTAAAATTGGTATGGTGTAGCTACTATACCGAATTCGATTAGGCAACAGAAAAATGCATTCGTTGGATCTGGTCGACCGTGCACAATTGCACTATTGACATGGGGTGACGGGTGTGAAAGCAATTTGTTGGTGAATATTTTTTTTCGACGGTCGTCGTAGGGTTATAGTGAAAGTGATAGTGTTGATGCAGATACGCCTACGCACCAGTGACCCAGTGGGTCAGAACTATCAGGTCTTCGGCAATGTTATGGCTATTGACCTATTGGTATGACGGTAAATCTGATATCCTAATTGCAATCAAGGACGGAAGATAAAAAAAAAACAACAAGTAATAGCTATTATTTATGATGTTATGGCCAAACGGAGCTATGAAAAAATAGATATGTATTTAGATAATTTATGTATCAGTGGCAGCTCGTGGGTAAAATATTTGGGGGTGCTGCAGATCCGCAGTGTATATGAACAAGCCGCCTCTGGTCCATATACTTCAATCCAACACATGCCAGAAATATTTTTCTAGTCAAGTGCAGTTGAGGTTGCAGACACACACAGATGTTAATCCATCTGTTAGCTCAATTAACAGTGTTGCCAACTTCGATCGATATCAGGAAGAATTATACACCTAATATTTATTTTTTATAACTCCCCAAGCCTCAAAAAAATTATGCCATTTATTATAAAGCGACAAAAATAAAACTATAACTGTTACATTCTGTCATTCAAGTAAATACAGCCTTATTTACCTGATTAAACGTATCAGTAATCAAATACTAACATGATGTCCTTAAAAAAATATAGATCCCACCAGGTCTGTAATTGTTTTTAGCATTTATAAGAAAAAAATGCCCTTGGCAAATTTCGCAAACATCAATTAAAAAAATATATTTATGATAATACAACCGTTTTTTAAATAAACAACTCAACAAAATGATCGTTTATTTTTTAAACGTGTATTTTTTGTTTAAAAAAATAAAAAGGGAATAACAGACATGTTTTTTTAAAAAAAAAACATTTCCTATCGTGCCCAACTGCATAAGAGATAACTGCGCACTAATAAAGTGCGCTATTATCTATTATGCAGTTGATATCCTCTTTAAGAGTTGTAATACACTCAGACTTCGTATAACACAGTACTTATACAACACTAAATAGTACAGTCAGCCCATCCTATAACGCTCTCTCTTAATCGTAGTTTTCTACACAATACCTTGTCAACCAAAGAGCATTGATCATTATATCACTCAGCAGGGTATGGCTCTCACGCCAAAAGGCGTGAACGGCTCATAAAGTGTTAAATATATTTACGAAACATGGAATTTGACCTTGAAAATATTATCATTTTGTAGAAAACAGCAATTTAGAGGATGCGTTATAGGATTGACTGTATTATTGATTCTAGACAATCCACCAACTAGGACATCCGTAATCTTTCAAATATAATATTGAAATACAGGCGCCCCTCGACTTTCGTACATAATTGGTTGCAGAAAATGTGCGTTTTTAATGTTCCAAAGTAAAGGGATGTTAAAAAAATCTATACCTTCTAAAATGACATGTAAATCGGTATTTAGAAGATTTATTTCTAGGGACAACTGATTTTTCTTCGATAGGAATTACAATTGGGAATATTTAAAAAAAAAAATCTCGTTTAAGTATGTATCTGGTTGGGAGAATATTCTCCATCTACAATACTTTTAGACAGTAAGGAAATAAATTCATCTCTTAATCTAGTCCTTCAATATACACGCAAAGTAAGAACCTTAGTTTGGATAATTGAAAAACTCAAAGGGACACCGTTTTGGTAGTGATCATCAATCAATAATGGCATTTTAAGTCAGCGAAAAAACCTTAATTGAAAATTAAATGTTTAAAAATGTGCGAAAGTCAAGGGCCGCCTGGATTATTTTTAACACCACGTCTTTAATCCAGATCTTAGACCAAGGAATAATTTCAACATTTGAATCGTATTATTTACGCCAAACATTAAAAAAGGTATTAGATAATATAGTATTACAAGCTTGGAAAAAAAAATCTATTCGAAATACTATATAAATTGTTTCTTTATCTGTCAAAGAATAAAAACACACGATTTTGTAATACCAATAAAGGATAATTAACATTTGTTGTGGTATTAACACTTTATGAGCCGTTCGCGCCTTTTGGCGTGATTTTGTAACCAACCGTTATTAGCCGTTCACGCCTTTTGGATTCTATTATTTGACCACATGGATACACGCGCATGTTAGCTTGGATTATCATCACATGAAACCATTCGGCCCTCAGGCTAGGTTTGATGTAAAACCTTGCGGCTCATAAAGTGTTAATAGAGAAGGATTTGATAACCTGGATATTCAAGACATCGAAGAAATATATGAGTACCGTGCTTTCAACGTAGAAGAACTAGACGAAATGTTAGATGAACTTACCATGATTAATGGAAGTGTGGGTGTATGTAATTGATTAGAATTGAAGGAAATTATCCTCTAATGGAAAAATGTTTGAAATTCAAGAGGAAATTCAGAAAATGCTTGGTTTTTATCATAAAATACATGGAGATTTAACCGCTAAAAGCAGACAATCGCTTATTACGCAGTTTTTTAAAAATTAAATCCAAAAATACTCCGCGTCTTCCGACACTAAGAACCTACGACCGATCTTGAAAAGGAGTCGAATTAATAGGATTGTAATTTATTCAGCAATCCCCGGGTCGGCTCGGCCGTTCCCGCCGCTGTAGCACCCTACGTGACAGTATTTATTTAAAATAAAAAACATTACCTGTCTTAAATATTGATAAAAAAATATATTTGATATTTGCCGCATGCACTATTTTTAATTGCTCTTACTTAATGGATCTTATTTTTTGCACGGTAGCTTCAGAACATCGAACGCTCGTGCAAAAAGAGAAACAGGTGTAAAATTTTATTATCCATCTTCTTGACATGAATTTTATTATATAGTGAGTATACCAATATATTAAAGCCACAGTCAACAGCGATACGATGTTATATTTTTAAATAGGCTATATTTAACCACAATTTAGATACTAATTGGAGCGCAATGGTTAACTAGTTAGCCGCCGTCCATTATAACTCGATAAATAAACCCACGGTATCCCGTTTATACATATTTGATTGAGTTTCCATAATACGGCCATCCTCATTGCATTTATTACGTAGGTACCAAGAATTTATTGCATAACACTTGCGTGAGCGAACTCTCAAAATCAATGTCATCGCCGCTCATCCGTCTAACGGTGTCGTTTCAATTTCCTAAGTCTTCAATAAACTCAAAAATGACGACGCACAGCAATCAGCATCAATGAATGCAACAGCAATTAGAAAATTAACTCAAAGAGCGTCAAATGATTGATGATGGCCGCGTTATGTCAAGGCAAATTCAACTATTCAAGGTAACAAACGCTATTTTCAACAAATGACCATAGAGCCGTGGCCTTAGATGCCGAGTTCAAGCCGTTATAGAAAATTTATGCACACGCCTATAGTATTATATTTTTTTTTCCAAATATTTCGATGAATGATTCATCGCCGAAATATTTAAATATATGCCATTTTTTTTAAATGTCATCATTGAATCCGTTTTCGATGATAAATACATCATAGCGAGATTCGATACAGATTTGTGTATGATTCCACCAACGCCTAGTATTAGATAAGACGGAAAGAAATGTCGATTTTTAATAAGTCGATTTAAAATGAACCAAGATTCCATCCAATGTCTAGTTATTAAATAGAACCAATCGTTTTTTCAACACATATTTTTAAACTAAATAATTAGGCACAATACACCTCTGCTATAAACCTAATGATTCTAAATAAACAACTCCAAAAAAACATCCTACCAAATGCAAAAAGAACCGTTTTTAGGGTCAAGGATGATCAGAGCGTAGATACAAGCACTTCTTCAATAATCCTTTCGGAAACATAAAACAGATAGTTACTCGTTGATCCAATGTCGTAAGGTAGTGATGCCTAAACTATGAAATGTGGGCTAAAGGTGATATGTCAAAACATTTTGGGTAACACGCATCGTTTCGACAGATGAGGCACCCAATATGGAAGGAAAAATGTGGGATTCGTTAAATTATTTATGGAGGCTGATGGACTTAAGCCTACCATAGTAGGAATCACTCACAGAGTTATACGATTGGTGGATATTTTGGGATTTCTTGAGGATCTTTCCTAGACTCAATGGTCATAAGTTAAAGTTAAATAAGAAAATTTGGAAAAAAAATATTTACAAAATGAAAAAAAATGGCAAGTGTACGAATAGAAGATCTGCAGTACTTGGAGTCGTTTATCAAACACTTGTAGCTTCCTCAATATAACTTATTCCCAGCTATCTACTTCTACTTTTCCCTACCTGATGGACTGCAGAAGGCGGTACTTTATTCCAAGAATGATTTGTCCAAAGTATTCAATTTTATGATTTTACGGTATCTAAAAGCATCATAGCCGTCCCGATGGGGTATATTGGGTACCCCAAGTTTCTGGATCGAATAACACTTTTAATATAAATCCTACATGTCAAAAACTTTTTGTCTTAAAAAGAATAAATATTATGAATAATTATTGTCCTTAATAAAAATATTTTTTCTCGCTCACATGCGGTACGATGTGCCGAGTGCGAGTGAAACGTGCGAGAGACACGTACTGCGAGAGCTCAGTCAGCGGCGAGACATCGCCGAGATCGTTGACATTTACGCGTCATATTAATTAGTTAAAATATCTCAAATATTGACCAAACTATGAAGCATATCATAAATAACTATTTTTATTCTTAGAATAGTCCATTATTAAAAAAAAATGTCAAGATATTAATGAAGATTTTACACAATATCATGACTTGAAATGCTTGGGGTATCTAAAATACCCCCTTCGAACGACGTAGTTGTTTTCGAGCCACCGTGACGGATGATACCAACTCTAAATTGAGGATTTAGCAAATGCAAAAAAAGTCGTTAATGTAAACAGTTTCTCTCCCTTATTTAGGCTAATTCTTCAGCAATCTATCAGCACTTTTTAATTGTTTAAACAATGAAAATACCAATAATGACGTATTTACTAGAAGGCAGCTAGCTGGACGCAAAGTAATTTGAAAACATTGCAATGATAAAACGACATTTCTTTCCGTCTAACCTAATATTTAGAAAAACTTATGTTGTGGGTATATCTACACTCATGCGAATCATACATTTTTCCATCAAAATACATTTATTTATGTAAATTAGTGTGTGGCACAAATAGTTTTGCAGGGAATGTACGTTTTCGGTTCATTGAGCCGTTTCACAATGGTGTTTCCAGCTTTATTCTTTTTTAAAAAAAAAAACACTTCAATGCTTTTAACAAAATCAATAAAACTTTATAACAAATTCCCTTTGATCTCCCGAAATCGTAAAGACACCTCCGGGGGACTTTTGATCGGACAAATTCAATTTTGGTAAAAGTAGCAGAAGAAGGACCACCCCCTCTCCCCACCCTCGCCATAAGTGGCGCAATAAATATATTTCGAAAGCAGTTCGATCATAAACGTATTTTCCCGTTGAAATGAAAATTAATGTCGGACGAGGAAAAATTTATGGAAAAGTCGTATACGACGAACGTATTACTCACTGGCCACGCGTGAGCTTCGGGCTCACATAACTTTTTGAAATAAATGGTAAACGTCTTCGGCACAGTGTTAAATCACCAAGATTTTATCGCTCGGCGGTCGTGTGAGGGACATATGCGGTAAAACAGACACAAATATAAATAATATAATAAACATTTAAATAATTAAAAATATTTAACGATTTACTCTCGATGCATTTGTGACGCGATGCCGTTTTACAAAAAAAATATCGCTCATAAAAATGACACTCTGGTGCCATGGCGAAAAAAGTAGATGAAGAGGTTCAAATGTTGTCAAGTCTGCAATTACCATAATCGTGGCCAATTGCTTGCGAGTAACGAAAAATCCATAAGAAATGTAGTGCTCGGCAGCTTGACAGCAGACGGAGAGGAAGCGATTATATATCATTTACCATTGGATATAGGGGAGTCCCTGACGTTGGGGAGACTGCGAATCACAATAGACAATATTCTGCGCGATTAAAGGCCCTGAACAATGTGACCATCAGCGCGGAATAACTCGGGACACTAATAAAAAATAAATAATTGCCATAGAGCACCGTATCTCTGCGAATATAAACAGCGTTTTGGTGGTCGCAGGTGATAAAGTCATTGGAGCAGACAAAACAATATGCGCATGCGCACATTTCAAATTTACCGTTATATATATATATAGAAATGAAACACAATTATCTACCATACCATTAAAATTGATGGTCCCATTACATTTTTTTATATTACAGTCAACATAACCCTGCTTGAGTTGACTAGAGGCCCAATTGAACTTAGTGCAAAATAGTGCAAAAATGTGTACATGTTGGTGAACACATATCCTTGTGTGCATAAATAAATCTGGTCTCTAACGGATTTCTCACCACA
>JAGXCT010034013.1:62905-103664 GCA_022495035.1 Philopotamus ludificatus
TAATAATAAAAATAATACTCAAGAAGAAATAACGCATCATATTATTTATAATATAATTAATATGTATTTGGAACATAATAACATTATTTTTTTATTTTCAATTTATATATAAATGTATCTTTGGTGTTATTATGTATATGCTTTTATGTGCGATCAGTGATCACTCATTGATTTAAAAATAATTAAATAAAAAAAATATTCACGATGACTAAGAAAGGTTACATATTTACTTTATAATCAAGTTAATGATAAGATTACAAAAGATATTGCTGATAATATAATATTTATATAATATTTTACCAAGAGATGGCAGTATTTACCCACGTATAACTAATAATGAAATCATACAATTATGATTCCCAGACTCTAGATGTCAATAACTTAATATAATTATGGAAAGCTATAATTTTTTTTAATAATGCATATAATTACATCTCAATTCATCATTTCCCTATAAAAAAACGGAAAATTGGCTGTGAAAATTATAAATACGGCCTTAAATAATTTGGTATAGTAGTAGGTCTGACTGGCTTACTACTCTTTATCTATTAAATATCTTTATAACTTCTATTTAAATGGAGCGGCTTTCTTCCAACTATTCAGATAGGCTATAGATACTTTAAAGGGTATCTAAAGGCTTTCCTTGACTTTTGTTTCTTGTATGATTTGTCCCCAATGACGAAATTCATACTTCTATGCAATAATTGAAAACTCATCAAAACATAGATTGGAGTTCCATTTTATTTTTATCATTAACAATCTAATATAATTAACATGAAAAATTTATAGCACAGAAAATAACATTTTCATAATAAAATATTAATAAAAGATAAAAATTCTTTATTATTTTTTAATAAATATGAAATAGTATACATAAATAGTTGTACATATATTTAAATGATGATGATGATTTCGTATGGCTTATGTTTTGCCGTTCTTTGCGTGATCGTCGTTGTTGGAGTTATCTTTGTTCTTTCGGAGCACGCCAAGAACAACATCAGTTGGCTACGTAATTCTTATTTTTAATGATCATCAACATAAACTAGAACTTCATATTCTTCAAATTTTAACTCCTTGAACCCGAATGATGGATGAATATAAATACACTCGTGCGACGGTTGAATCTGTAATTACAAGTATTTTTTAATATACAAAATATATCATAATTAATCAAGAAAGACTGGAAGATGCGATGTTTGTTATAAAATTACCTTTCCCGGAATCAAAGAACCATTATAATGAACTCGACCCGTATATAATGGTTCATCATTTTTGGTTCTGCCGAATTCCACAGCACCATTCGGCACCTTTCCATTGCTACTTGGTATCCATTTAATATGAGATGACGGCAAACAGCAAAACTACATATTTTGAATCCATCAATAATATTCATTATTTTTTTATATATGTAAATTAATTATTATTACCTCAAATTGTAATATTTTAATTTCTTTTCTTCCAAATGAAACATATGCTTCATTTTTCGACGGTATTATTTTGCAAGGCAGTTGATCTCCATCGTACATTACTCTTCCAAGATATATTAATACTTGATTCCTTTCATAGCCAGCAATTACTGCTCTATTTTTGAACGTATTGCAATCACGTAATGTCACTGGAATCCATTTTCCTTTAGGTGCTACAAAATACAAAAATATTTAATGGCGTAATGTATCCCCAAAATGTATCTCTCATTGACATCAATAGTATATAGCTAGCAACACTCATTAGCGCTTCTTTTGACAGTTTCTTTCCGCGATAATATTTGAAATGTATGTCATACGCTGACAAAATTGAAAATGACTATTTTAGTCTACTGTGATGGGGATTGTGGAAAATATTTGTGATTTGCTGTATAATTTTAAGGTCGTAGTATATCGCGGAATGAACATATAACCTAAAAATGTTTGAATTTTAGGATTGGAATTAATATATATCGATATGTGAGAATCGAGTAATTTAAATATAGTGTTATATTGGTTCACGAATTTTTAACAATTACTTGTTATAATAATTACATACATTACACATTAAATGAGTTAAATTTTCTAGTAACTCAAATAAATCATTATGGGTCCTAGAAAGAAATCTGTTAAAAGTAATGCTAAAAGAAAAGTAGTGAGAGCTACGATAGAGTTAAAAAAAGAGCTTATAGCAAAATACGAACGCGGTATTTGTGTTTCTGTATTAGCCGCAGAGTATGGTATGGCTAAATCGACAATCTCTACAATACTGAAACATAAAGATACAATCAAAGAAGCTTATGTGGCTAAGGGAGTAACAGCTGTTACGAAGCAAAGATCACGGACATTGGAAGAGGTCGAAAAATTGCTTTTGACTTGGATAAATGTGAAACAGTTGGATGAGGATTGCATCTCCGAGACTATCATTTGTGAAAAGGCAAGAATATTGCATGCCGATCTATTGAAATGCAATCCAGAAACGAGTGGTATTAAAAGTGAAGTTTTCAAAGCTAGTCATGGTTGGTTCGAAAAATTTAAGAAGAGAAGCGGCATACGTAATATAACGAGGCATCGAAAGGCCGTTGGTGTCGACAAAGATTCGAAATCTAAAACTGTAGCTGAAGATTTGTCTTCAGAAAAGGAAGATGAATGTCCAAATGTGTCTATTGCACTGATTATGGAAATGTGTACAAAATGGGGAGAAGTACGAGGCTTTATTGAAAAGTATCACCCCGACAAAGCCGGGGTAGATATAATTATTAACATGTTAAACGACAATGCAATGTCATATTTTAGAAACATTTTAAAAAGGAAACGGAGACGTATTATTGAATATAGCGAAGAATGTGTCGAAAAAAGAATGATAAGGATAGAAATGCCCACATCCGAATTGCCGTTAGTTTTAATGGAAGGCGACTCTCGTTCTA
Organism: Philopotamus ludificatus; assembly: GCA_022495035.1. Classification (NCBI taxonomy): domain Eukaryota; kingdom Metazoa; phylum Arthropoda; class Insecta; order Trichoptera; family Philopotamidae; genus Philopotamus; species Philopotamus ludificatus. The sequence goes on from JAGXCT010034013.1 coordinate 65,796, forward strand.
AATAATAACAAGTGAGTGAGAATACATTTACATTTTATTTCATCTACTATCTATTTATTATTTTTAGGTTTTCGCCATAATTTCTATTAATTATTTGGGATGTGATTTAATTTCTGCTACACTCTTACTATATGATGAGTAAAATATGTTCAGGATTCAAACAGATCAGCATTGAAACAGCTGGAACCTATAATAACTCTTGGAACGAATCAAATTTGTATAATACGGTATAGTTGTACGATAATGTAACGTATTTATAGTCATATAATAAGTTATCCGGAAAGAAATCCATTTTTTCGCATATTATCTATTCAGATTGTCTCCAGAAACGATTAAATAATGTTATTTTTTTGTTATCTTGTTCGTCACCAAACCCTGCCAAGGATGTAAAAGCCATCAACGAGATTTATAGAGTAGTGACTGACTGAAAACAAATGTCAATTTGGGTTTTAACGATTTAAATCTCGTGTCAGAAGATTTCAGGATACTTTTAAATCAGAAAGACCTCAAATTTCGATGACGACATGCTGAAATCTCTAATTAAATCCGATTTTCACCTATTAAAGAATTATCACAGAAATTCGTATCTTTGACATTGACAACACATAAACATTTAAAAAATGCTTTGTTTACGAGTTAAAGACCTCAACCTTTTTTGCGAGCCAAAAGTAACCTGAGATGAGAGATGTTTACAATAAAGTGAGTAGAAAAATCAACTTCTTTCCAAGAAATAAAATCCTGTTCCGATTCTAAAGCCAGGATTAACACTTCGAAAGGTTCTTTTATGCATTTGGTGGAATACGAGAGGAATTATTCACTATGGATTATTAAACCTCAGCGCCCGAATCTGTCAGATAGAAAAAGAATTATACTCCAGCACTACGATGCATGTCACCACAAAGCTAAAATCACCAATGAAAAAATTTAACAACGAAATTGGGAGGTACTTCATATTATTAGCTATTTAAATCATTAGAATATTCACATTAATATTAATAATAAAAAAAAAATTGGTTCATATTTTGCGTCAAAACCTTCCAACTCATAAAAAGGGGATAAAAAAATTACATGAGAAATGGGAAATGCTTGTAAATAGTGATGGTAATAAAATTTAAAAAAAAATATGTTTAAAAAAAGATGGATTTCTTTCCGAATAATGTTGATATTAGTTATTTTTTTCAAAAAATATTTATTCGTCTCCAGCGATTTTGTCTACATTGTAAATTAAATACGAATCGGTAATAGCCATTTTTTGTTATCAAACCTCATAATGTACGTTATCTCATATTCGCATATTTGTTTATTTTATTGGATCCCATCTATAACCTGGCATTCTAACGACACGGATAACATCTTCTGATATAAATATATGATCTCTATATTGCAATCGGCCAAAATTATTCATTATTTTGTACGAGTTACTGTATCTTTATAATTTGATCATGACCGATGAGTGTTTAATGCTAACATAACTCGGGATAAATATCTTATTTATAAAAAACTAGATAATTATTCATTAATAAATATATTAACAAATGAGGTAAAGTGAAAAGTAATGTCATTTCTTTTGTTACGTTACTTTGAAACCGATTGACTCTGTTATTAACCCTTTGGGCCGATGGCGACTATAGTGCATCCAAATTTTCCTCTTAAATGGCGTGTCGACTATAGTCCATGGCTTGTAAACTTGACACCTTTAAGAAGGCGTGGTAATCGACTTTTGTTGCCTCACATTTACGCCATCGTCTGTAATATACAGCCCTTTTCGTATTAGCATGGGGGAAAGAGAGGCCAAACATGTCTCTCTTTCTTTTCATCATTATAGAGGGCAATATTAAGATTTATTATATGTTTAACACATGTGTTAACGCCGCTGGACATTCAGAATTCTTTTAGTTAGTGTTTCGTGAAGTCGTGTATACTGTTGTGCTGTTTTTGAGATAATTATCATCCCCTGTTGGATACTAAACGTGAGTAATTTTTATTATAATCTTATCATAAACTTTTTTGTGTTTTTATCGTATTATATAGAATTATTGTGATTTGTATTCAAGTTATACGAAGCAAATATTATGGAAATCGATAAAATATAATAATGAAAATTAATTTCTTAAAAATTTATTATTTCATGACTATAATATATGACATATACTCCATGTTATATTTTTCAGTTTTTTGTTATTTTTTATAATATTTCCATAAAAGATTTTTATAAATATTTACAAGATAAATACCATAATTTTCTCACCTTCTTTTAGTTTATAAAATGGACAGTAAAAAATCTGTTGATCCCATCTATGCAGATACAGATTCAGAATTTGAGGCAGATGAATCTGAATATGAAATCTTCGATTGGGGATGAAACCATCGTTGATATCTCTACGATACCCGTTCGTGATGAGTGGAGTCAGGTTATCGACATAGAGACGGCAAATCCCAACATGCTATCGACAATAAACGAGTTTCAATCAACTCATAAAATATTAGGCTTAGAAAACTGTTCACCATTCCAGTGCTTCCAAAAATTATTTCCCGATAATATATTCGAACTTGTCGCTCGCGAAACAAATTTATACGCCCAAAAAATTATAACAAAAAGAAGTCCATTACCACCTAGGTCACGGTTTCACAGTTGGCAAGACGTTTCCGTACAGGATATAAAAGCTTACATTGCTATTGAAATTGGAATGGGGTTGGTCCATAAACCAACATTAGAATCATACTTCGAAGATACATTTTGGCTAACCACAACTTCTGGATTCGGTACTGTTTTTTCGAAAGACAGATATCTTATAATTAGATACTGCCTCCATTTCAGTAGCAATGAAGCGAATAATGATAGATTGTACAAAATTCGCCCAATAATCGACATTGTCAAAAATCTATACCCAACGATTTATGAATCTCATAAAGAGTTGAGTATAGATGAGACAATGTTAAAATTTAAAGGGCGCTTATTTTTCAAGCAGTATATGCCAAGCAAACCTTCAACAAAGTGGGGGGTAAAAGTGTGGTCTCTATGCGATGCTCATACAGGCTATTTGTTGAAATTTGATGTGTATACAGGAAAGGAGGCTACACAATTAGAGGGAGGTTTGGGTTCAAACGTTGTACAAAGGTTATTGGATGGATTCGAAGATAAGGGACATATAGTTTATATGGATAATTTTTTTTCTAGTGTACCACTTTATGATACGTTGTTAAAAAAAAATACAGGGGCATGTGGCACCGTTAGATCGAATCGGCAGGGGTTACCAACAGAAATGAAAGGGTTGAAAATGAAACGGGGACAACCTCCTCGTATATGGGAAAACAAAAATAGAACCATGGTGGCATCCACGTGGCAAGATTCTGGTCGTGTAAATATGATATCGACCGTAGGAGACTCTGGAACCTGCAAAGTTACCATCAAATCAAAAAAGGGAAATAGGATTGTCATAAAACCCAATATAATAACTAATTATAATGCTTATATGGGGGGTGTCGATCGATTCGATCAAATGTGTGCTACATATCCCTTCAATAGGAAATCAATGAAGTGGTATAGAACCCTCTGGCATTTCGTAATTGAAATTGCTCTTGTAAATTCAAAAATCTGTTATAATTTGCAAAATAACACTAAATTAAGTCCAAAAAAATTTAGAGAAAGAGTAATTTCTGGATTGCTAGACGGTTTTACTAGATGTCGAAAGCGCCATCGAACTCCAACAATCCCTTTGCACAATCGTTTAACGGAAAGGCATTTTTCCGGAATCATCTGGAGGAAGCAAACCAAACTGTTTAGTTTGCTCAATTTTGCCAAATAATTGCAAAAAAAAAGGTCAAGGCGATTGTAAGCGAAAGCAAACGTCATATTTTTGCAAAGACTGTCCGGACAAACCTCCACTCTGTATTATCCCCTGCTTTGAAATTTACCATACAAAAAAAACATATAAAAAACTTTGCCACTGTGAAACGTGATGTTAATTTTATAACAATATATATTGTTGTAATTTATCTGTAAAATTTGCTTTGTTTGTAATAAAATACATGTTTGTTACATATTTTATCATATTGTAGTTTATAGTATATTGTAGTAAATAAGTATAAAAGTTTGTTAGTTCAGTAAATTAATATAATTTTGTTAGTAATAAATATAATTACATATAGTAAATAAAATGTTTTTCTATAAACTTATTTTGCCTCTTCATCTTTTTTTGACAGCCCTGTTATGTCATAAACATGGCTAGGGATAGGTATTATGACTTTCCCTCCATTCTAAAATCATAAATAATGACTAATAATTGTATAATCACTATAATTTTTTTTACGAAAAAAATATTTTTTTGATATTTAAATTTCATTTTTTGAGCCCCCCTCCCCCCAAAATATAACCTGACGAATATTTTTTGGTGTATTAAATCATGATATTCTCAAAAAAAAAGTAAAAAAAAATTTATAGAATACTTTATTTTTCATGGAAAATTTGCATTTTTCAAATCAACTTTTTTTTTTCGTTTACCGCGTTGAAAGGGTTAATCTTTATGTTTTGACATTTCTTTTTGATTGAAGAGATACTTCTATAGTATTTTACGCTCTTTTTCTTCGATAAAGGGTAGAAATCAATTATATCCCAGAACATCTGGGATATTTATAGAGACATCACGAATTTTCGATGGAGCTATAGATGGTATCGAAAGTTCAAAAGTAGTGAAAGTAGGTGAATCGATTAACTGAAATCAGGAAGACCTCTTAAAATCAATGACTACACTTTAAACTCATTTATGGGATCCGATCCGCGTAAAATCATTAAGGAATTGTCACAAGACCTCGGTAGTTCACGGTCAACAGTAAAGAATCATTTTAAAAGACACGGGAAAAAATAGACAAATAATTTGGATGTCGTACGAACTTTCTCCGAAGGTCTTAGAACAATGAATGATCATCTGTTTATCTTTACTGTTCAGATATGAAACCGATCCGCTTCTTAAAAGGATTTTTACTAGGGATGAGAAGATCTACACAAAACCGCAGAATAAAAATAAAGACCTTCATCGATTCAAGTACCTGCGTCTACCCCTGGGCTATCATTGACTGAAAAAGGTACTCTTTTGTATTTGACGGGATATTTTGGGAATAATTCAATTCATTAAAAATAAAACCTTTAGAATGTTACGAAAGAGATATTAAAAAACTGCAGAAAAATCATAGATAACAACGTAAAATATTTAACATAATAATATTGTACGGTTTTTGTTTAAATATTTTTTTTATCTCATTAAAAAAAATGTCATTTCTTTCCGCTTTACATTACGTATACGAGTTAATTAAATAATTTATTTACCATCTAAATTTATTCATATTTATTAATATTACTGCATACCTTGTAATATTACATTATCGTTAGTGTAATATATTTGTGAGTGTGTATCAATTTTCAATTTTGCCATTATTTCGTCGTTTATCACTTTTCACTTGAATACCATTAAACAATAATACTAAATTTATATAAATATTCCACTATTGAACACTACAGTTCTACTGATTCTAATACAGTTTATAAACTATTATCTTTGAAATCAATAAATGGATAATGTTTATCAATACGTTTTATCATCAAAGGGAAAAATGTTAATTTTGCAATAAAGTGAGATTATAATTTTACAGAATTGCGAAACTTAGAGATATGCTTATACATGTAGATAACTGTAGACAATGATCATCGCTAAAAACAATTAATAAAGGAAATCGGTTGGCATTTTATTTAATAACTTAATAATAAACGTACGGTTGTCGCCTAAAAAATTATAGTTCATCTTTCTGGTCCATTAGTTTGACAATTATTTCATATTTTGCATTGATTTGTATAAATTAATTAGAGATACGGCTGACTCAGTCATCATAAATTATTTTTTTAAGCTCTTTTGTAATTATTGCGGATTACTTTGATAATTATTTTTCTTTATTGCTCAAACATTTACAATTCGATAATCGTTTATGCGTGTTTCAGAGCCAATTTATTAGGTAGGAACATATGAAATCGCCGAATTTTTGGTTTGAAAAATTTCCTATTGGGAATATTGACCCCAAACTATCGTCGAATGTAAAAGATTGAGGAACTTCTTTGAAAATAATCCACAAATGACTGTTCGGAGGCTAGCGATAGACTTTGAAGTCAGGCATATTATCCGTTCACGATATTTGAATACCTTAGGAATGGTATAAAACGGATAAATGGGTGTCGCATGATCTGATGGACCTGCAGAAAATGAAGTGGTACAACATTTATTCGTTACTGATTCTTAGAAACAACTTGGCAGTTTGAGGAGGCTTGTTGTATGCGATTAAAAATGGGATTCTATATGATAATCGGAAGAGATCGAGTCTACGGCTGAACCGTAATGATGATCCAACACAAAAAAACTATTCAAATATTCAAACGATATCGAAAAGGTCTTGGATGACTTCGTAGCCTCCAAAAATATAGAATTTTATAAACAAGGAATATATATATTGTCAAGTTGTTGCCAAATAACTGTTGATCCCCAACCTTTTTCCTACATAGACCCCCTTTAACTAAATAATTTTCTTCATAGACCCCTCTCACATTTCTTTCTACAATCAGCAGTGATGTAAAAGCCCCACGGTAGTCCGTGGGGCTTTTAGCACGTACGTGAACTGCAAAATTGAATAAAGATTTTCTTGCAAATGTTTGGTAATTAAGTGTTGCATGTGCAACATGCAGTACACTGTCAGAAAATCGGAAACTCTTTTTTTAGAAAAGCTAAAAATCCACAAGATACAGTTGTAATATTAGTTATAGGAATTTACAAATTAAATAAAATTTAAAAATATAAAAGTTTATCATTGTCCCCCAATAGACCCCTGGAACATTATAGACCCTTTTCAAACTTTCATAGACCCCCAGGGGGTCTGCACCTGGACCCCATTGGAAAACACTGCTGTAGTGGTTCTTCCATAGGCTGTAAGCTCAAATATGTGCAGCTTGTAGTTTTATGTGTCAGAGGGGGGAACAAGGGTATAGCTGCTCTGGGCTTAACAATATTAGAGGCCTCAACTTTTCAACTTCAATGTGTTAAAAATTTAGGGGATGGCAAAGCAAAAAGAATTTTAAAACTAACCATTAAACAGATATTAGGACGAGTAGAAATTAATTCAATGGTATTTCCTGTGGTTTTCACCACAAGGTTTTTTTAAGGGCTTCTAAAATATTAGTTAAATCATATTTCAAAATAAATGCAGTAATAACCCACAAAGAATATTCGACGAGAGTGGGGACGAGCCTCAACTAGGGATGAAGCTATTCTGGGTTCCTTATAAGAGTATTGTGCAGACGCAAGTCCCGACTTGAGCTTTGCTTGTCAGGTGCATATTCTCAGGATTGAAGCATTTATTTTATCTATTATCGCAGACTGCTGAACTTCTGCTCGCGTTAAGTCAGCAATTCTGTACATGATAATTACACCCTCGAAGTAGACATCAGTGAAGCCGTACCTCATCACCATATCAGACATTAAAGGCCACAGCAATCCATCGAATTGACGTCTTCACATCACCTTATTGCTAACGGACGCCATCTATATATAAAAACAAATGTCTGTACTTTTAGGGCCTTGCCCTTCCCCTACACCATTGTACGTTTCTAAGCGCGTCGAGCTTCTCCGGGCTATCATTGTGTTAGTTCTATCATCTTCGTCTACGTTGGTCTAGGGTCTACGTTGTGTTATTTCTATCATCTTCTTTTCTTTTTTTTTGGTAGGAAGTAAACCAGTTTTGGGTATGGAAGGATTGGAAGTATATGAGGTCATAGTTGGAAAGAGAGTAAATGGATGGGTTTATATTTGTGAATTTGCGAAGATTATCATAGAAGGGAGTGGCATATTTTTTAATAAGGTCTTAAAAGGGAGGATTTTCAAATCTCTGTATCGAATAATAATTATAACTGTCCTTAGTGTTATACTTTATTTTATTTGAATTTTTTTTATATATGTAGGATGCCTCGAGCCCTTTGTTTTTGCCTATAAGTGGACGAAAGTAAACGAAGGAGTGCGTTACTAGTATTGATTTTCTTTACAATATAATCTACATGTGATCTCCGTTTTTTTTTTCGGAAGTGACCCTGAGTTACTTTGCTTTAGAATTCCACGGAATAATGGTATTTTTAATCATAGCATTTGGCGGATTTGATAACTTAAATAATAATATTGCTTGCATCTTTTAAGGGTTGATTTGTATTAACCACTTGTCGCACCACTTTGAAGGTTGTTTAAGAATATATACTTGTAACGTTTTATATATGAGTTTGGGGCTTCTGCTGCGGTTGATTATGGCAGTATGATCAACGTAAAGCACCAAGGGGGTATTTTTATTATTTTTGATATTGGTATATCACTCGTGTAGATTTGAGGACAAACGTGAGGAAAGATTCGACACTTTGAGGGACTCTAATTAGCGAAGTTAGACTCTAATTTTATTTTAAAGGACTGATTTTTTTAAAGTGTTTAAATTAATTTTATGTATGAAAGGGGTTTTTTGCATCCATCATTCACTGGTTGATACAGTGGCGGATTTCTCCATAAGGCGGACTCCAAGGCCTCAATCTTCAGCTCTCGAAACGATTTATTTTATTTATAACAAAAGTAATTAATAACTTAGCTGCCCAAATCTGATGATCTTTGCAAAAAAAACCGAACTTTACATATTAATTATAAATAATTATACATGTTAAATATTATAATTAATAATTTTAAGTACTGATTGATGAATATTATTTTTATTTCATCACTGTGTATATCATACTGTGAGTTTGACTCACACTGTGAGTTTGACTCATACTGTGAGTTTGACTCATACTGTTAGTTTGACTCATATTGTGACTATACATACATCGACTGGTATTCAAATAATTTTATCATAATCTGTGACTTTCGTTTATATTAAATGTATATATTTAATAAACATAATTAAAATGATTATTGTATACTCATAGGGAGTACTCGGGAATTATATAACCTTCAATAGCTATCGTAATTAATTTCATATCGTTAAAACATGGATTAAATCCAGAATGATTATAAAAACTGATAATGGCACTAGACATGTTTATTTAAAATTAATTTTGCAACAGTATTGTTTTATTTAAGATTGATTAATCAATTTTAATCTCAGTTCTGTCATCAAAATTGTTTGTCAAGCTAATTACGATATTTCTACACAATAGAACAACAGCTTCATATTATGATCTATTTGATTTAAGATGTTTCTTTCCTTTTAAATAAGATGCAAGATATTTGTTTTTGAGAATTTTATTCCAAAGCTGTAGCTACACCACTTATATGTCGCTTAATAAACCCTATGTACCATAACTTCATAACTCTTAAATGCTATTTCGCGCCCACCAAAAGAAATATAACAGCTTCCATGTGACGGATGTATCTGTAATATATATTAATATTATAATACTCGTAATAATGTAAATAATTTTAATCGTATAATTTATTTTCACCTTTCCGGGCGTTAGAGATCCTTGATGGTTGACCCTACCGATGTAGAGGGTTTCGCCAGTGCTCGTTCTACCGCCATTGACTGCACCCGGTGGAACACTCCCATTGTTACCACTAACCCATTCAATACTGATTGTCTGTTTGCAGTACATCTAAAATTAATAGTACCACTTGTAATAAACTCGCTATCAATCGATATGGGCAATTAATTGTTACCTCGAAATTATCAACGGGAATTTCTTTCATGTCGTGGGCAACGTATGCGATACGATGTCTCGGAACAACCTTGCAAGGTAGAATTTCTCCATTGTAATGGGCTCTGCCGACGTATATCGGTGATCTATCGTGTCCTTCGTAACCAGCGACGACAGCCGTACTCTCCAAACTGCTACAATAATTTTTATTCGTAGACACCCATTTATATCCAACTTCTAAAACGACATCATCATCCAATTTTTATAATAAATCATGTATTTTGATTATTGTAAATCGTTTAATTAAAAACAGTTGTTTGACACTTACCCGCTCCTTGTTCGGATGCTATAAAATATATAAATGAAAATTAGTTTTATTCATAATGTGTAAATTTATTTTGTTATGATATTATCTTGCTTATTACCTGGTGGTATGTGATTCACCGTTACTGTAAATAATAATAGTGTGTTTAAAAAAAATACGTTATTGTATTATTATAGTTTATATGTTTACCTGGTGGATTTGGCATATATGTGACATTTGCCATCGGAGCACTAGGCGTAAAGCCGATATTAACATTAACAGGATTTTGGGGACGATAGTGATGATGATGTCCTCTACCTGTACAAATATATGAAATTCGGTTTAGTACTCATAATTAAATACAGTGGAACTTTAATGGATCAAGGTTCTCCAGCTCGCTGAAACTGGATATGGCAACGTCTTTTTCTTCTTATATGATTTACCACACTTTTCGATTGACTTCATGTTGGTGTCTATAATTTCATCGACTTACCAACCAAAAGTAGCTTCTTGTACCCTTTTCCACCAACGGATAAATCATTTTCGTGTGTTCGAAAGCCATTACTCCACCATGTGTGTCCTATGCATTGAACAAACCAATCAGAGACAAGAGGACCCTAACCCTGAACGAAGAAAACATTCATTTCTTGAAATCCACTATCTTAATCCTATTTTTAGTATTTTCAAAATACAGTGGAACCTCTCTTAGCGAGCATCTCGCATAACGAGTGATTCGCATAACAAGCAAATTGAAAAATTGCTCCTGCTTGACGACATTTGCATAGCAGTGGCCTTGAAAGGAAGTCTAAGCATTATGGCGCGTATTGTGTTGGATCGTATTTCATAGCAAGAAGTTATGAAGGAGAGTTTAGAGGAAGAGGAAGTAGCAGAGAAACAATCTTTCGAAATTAGTTTCGCTTAACGAGTGTTTCACACAACAAGCAATTATGAGAGGTTCCACTGTATAACTTTGAGAACTAGTCTGCGGGATTTACTTTTCAACTCCAATACCAAAGGAAACTTTGGGAACTTTATCGCCGTACCAAGGATATTTTCCTTGGGATCTTCACCATTGGAACAAGTGATGGTACTAATCCCATTCGTTTCGCTATATCGACTAGCTTTTTTCCAGGATTTACTTTATCTACCATACTTTATGTCAGTAAAAAAATAATTCGAAAGAAGATAAACAATACTGAAAGTTTCTCTGCATTTTACATAGGTGATCTAAACATCCTTTTTTTCTCCATATAATTGTCTATGATGAGCTGGAACAATTTTGGAGCTCCCAATCCGGTCTAGTTGCGAATTTTGCGGAGCCATGACAGCTTCTTACTTCCAAACCACCGTTTACCTTTTCCCTCGATGATGGTCTGCAGAAGACAATACTTAAGTCCACGAATGATGTGTCCAAAGTACTCCATTTTACGTGCTTTCACGGTGTCCAGATGGTCCCATCCTTGTGAAGAAGTTGGAGAACGGTTATATTTTAGACGTATTCCGTTCATGGAATCTTCAACATTCTTCGGAAGCACCACATTTCAGCCGGTTATGGTTTGTTACCAGCAACGTACATGTCTCGCAACCATATAGAAGTACAGACTACACCTGGTACAGATTTTACACTTCTAATTGGACTTTTTCCAAACCAAATTGGACTTTTTCCAAACCAAATTGGACATTTCTCAAACCAAATTGGACATTTTGCAAATCAAAATGGACACTTTACAAATCAAATCACGTCACTATTGAGATAATTAATGACCAATTATTTCATTCCTTCCGATGCTTTAAGGGTAAATTTAGGAAGCTGTACTATTTTTTGTTTACACGAATCCCGTTACAGGACTTCATAAAGTTATAGAATATCATGACATGTAAAAATGTCACGTGACTATATAATATTAAAACGTATTATTAAACATTGTTTTAATGGGCGTTTCGCCATGACTAATGCGAAAAAACGATCAGAGTTCCACCGTAGATCTATTTATTAGCGAATGAATTTATTTACGGTTCGAAATATATATTATATTCTAGTGAAACACTTTCATCTCTATTTTTATTTTATTTTCAACATAATATTATTACGGCAATTTAATCTTATCGATATAATCATGATATTTTTATGATTTATAACATTTTCATCGATAAAATATACAACGTTATTAATATCGGACTCTCCGAAAAGTGGATTATTGAGCGTCAAGCAAAGATTAGCTATTTATCGCTCGTATTTGTGGAATAGATTAAAAAATGATCAGGATTTAAACGTCGATTTTATCAAAGACGCGGGGAAAATTTGTGTTTAGGTTAGATTAATCGTTAAATGGTAAAAAATATAGTTCGCGCGAAAATCAATATCAAAGATAATCATATTTTAGGGCTTGGCATTAACCAGCAAGACTGAAGAAGCTTCTTTTATATGGATATGTTCATACGGAAATAGTGTAAAAAAACGAATGTGAGTCTCTATCAGCTTTACACTGTTCGGCATACACGGGAACTAACTCCAAAAATTAAACATAAGTTATTCCGATGAAATGATGGTGAAATTAATAATGCGTTGCCATGAAGTATTCAACAAATATTGGATTATATACTAAAAATAGATCCGGAGAATAAAAAAAATCAGTGATATTATTTACTTTCTCGTTAAATAAACGATAATTAACGTAGAAATTAACAATTATTGATGGAACGAATAAAAATATATCTTTTTTTTATTATAAATAGCAAGGCATATTATTTGAATTTATATTTTATAATAAATAAACGTAACATTTCCTTACCGTGATACATTTTTCTATTTATGAATGATGAACAACAATATAATTCTGTGTTTAAGAGCAGACTGACGATATGACAATCCATACATACATCCGTCGACAGATAATATAAACTGATAACAGATGTTGAATATCAATATTTAACATTTTTATACACATAGATACGTCCTTTCATTTTCCGAGAAATTTTATTTTAGTCGCCACTTCGGTATCGTTGCAAAAATATATATTTAAATACTGAAACTAATTATATAAAATTCGAACATAATTTTTTTGCCATTTAATAGATATCATCTTTTTGAGTATTTTTTTTTATCATAATTCTCCGCAAAGATATGATTAATATAAATTGTTTGTAAATGGATGATATTTTAGTTTTATCTTAGATCTTATAGAATTGATATTTTAATTGAATAAAATATTTAAAAAAGACGATGAAACGAATAATGAGACTATGAAATAAAAGACAAAAGCATATAGTATGCAATACAGGTCAAATAATCATGAACTAGATGAGCTAATCGGATATATATATCATTCTCGTTCGTGTACAAAAGCTTCCTCTGGATAGAATCACAGAAAACGACTCGATTTGAAGATCGAATGAGCACCAAAGTATGATCCTAACGGAGAGCATACACAAACCTATGCAATCGAGTACGTAAGAAAATAAAAAAAGTAATTTGGATAATAATGGATTTATAAAAAAATAAAATCAATCGATTCAATCACATTTTATTATGAATGAACTTAAAATAACAAAATGAGAGTATTTTTTTTTTATGTAATTTAATAAGTTGGATGTTATTTATTGTTCAGGGTTTTCCATTCCGTACGGTGATGCGCCAGGTAATCCCTGAAACGGTGGATTCATTCCGATGCCGCTTTGGAAATTCGGCAAAGTTTGAACGCCGGGGAATCCTTGTACGCCTGGCATACCAGCTACGGGCGGATATCCGGGGTTGCCGCCAGGATTCATCGGTCCGTGGCTGTTGTTGAATCTGGACATATCGTTCTGGTCATCGGGATTGTCGAAACCTTCCATTTCTGATTCTGTAATAACACAAGTTGACTTAAAAAAAGGTAACGCTGATTTAAAATATATTTTTTAATGCACTTACATCGGCTGTAAAATCGATTGACTCGTATACACGCTAATCTCAGAATGTCACTCGACTTACGAAATTTAATACATATACTAAATTTTTTTCATATCTCAAGTATAGGGCGATCTTGAAATATAAATCAGATTCTATATATATTTTTTATAAATTATTATGCTATAATATTATAATATAGTAAGGCTTCGTTTAGAGTTGACGATGCGTTCTTAGACATCAGAGCGCTTAATGAAACAGCATTAAACGAGATAATTTTAATCCAAAGTTAATAGAGAAAAAGACAACATGCGACTAAAAATAAACAAATTTCATTCAGATCATGCGTTACAATTTGATGAACTGTTTCGGCTAACTAAAATTTTATAAACCTTCCCGTTCTGATGGGGTATTTTTTATTTACAATGATTTTTATTTTACTTGAATAACTCATTTAATATAAACATTACATCTTTAAGAAATTATTCCTCGTATTCACAAGTACGAGGCCCCTACAAACGATAGACTCTAGGAAGCTTGGGGAACATTAGGTCCCCCCATCGGGCACTGTCGTTCGTTTCTTTACACGGCTACTTTAAGGTTAAGGAAACTTCTTTGGGTTCATCGTTTTCAGAATCACTATTTTCAAGTTCTTCTTGTTCTGACAGTTCTTGAAAGTTGTCATTGGTAAGGGTCTCACTAGAAACCTGCAGTAACTCCTCAATATTCCGTCCATCTACATCTCATCTTCGTCTTGCTGTTTCGATTAGGTTGACAATTTTGCCAATAATATGCTCTTCTCGATGAGAACTCTTGGATACCTATGACGATACAGGTTTTTCACTTCAAATGAATCCTTTTGCAAATCAAATTAAATCTTTTCCCTTTAAATGTCTAATAAAAAAGGGTTAATTTGATATGCAAAAGGGTTAATTTGAAGTGAAAAACCTGTAGCTTCTTCCACACTCTTGTTTATTTATTTATTTGACTATGATGAACGGATGGTATAACAGAAAGATTCCATTCACCCATATAAAAATTCCAAGGATGCAAGGGAAGTGAGTCTCTCACACTAATATTCCCCAAGTGTCAAACCACGACAATGGTTAATTTTAATATTATTTCAGTGGGATTGAAATTTATATTATTTATTTGTAATTATTTATTCAATGAAGTATAGATGGCAATAAATTAATTATTTATTAAATTATTTTTTTTAAAATATGCGGAGGTAATTTTATAAAGAATTCCATGAATTCATAGATTTCGTCGGACACCTATCCGACTACTAACTTAGCTCAATCGCGGTTCACTTACATTATCGAAATAATATGCATGGTACCTACAAGCCATAACACTGGTTACTTCTTAGTAACAGGTGTTGACTCCCTTGATACTCCTCCTTAAATTTGATATGAATAATCACTCAAAATCTTTATTTATCCATCAATATTTTTTCCAGAGTACTATACTTTACAGAATAGTTCCAATCAGATACGTCGTTCACTCGTGACTGCATTTTTTCCCATATTCGAATCCTTTCAATTTAGACTTCTTCAGAAATACTTCGTCTTTTTATGCTTTTGATTTATCTTCGAAAATAGAAGAAGTCACTAGAGGTCATGTCCGCCGAATATTAAGCGAATTCTATCCATATTTTCCATATTTTCCACTAGTTAATCATCACCGAGCGCATCAAAACAAGTAACGCCTTTTTCTACAGCTAACAACAAAGTGAGCATCCAATATGGCTACTAATGTCAAGGTACATCACAAACATGTGTACCATAAATTGTGATAATTAGTCAAATACAGCTGAATTTATTATAATATTTATAATATTTTTTATTATCAAACCTTATACTCCCGGCAGCCATGGGGTTAAATATATTTTTAAACGCATTTACACATTACTGATTTAAAGGTATTTATTAGCCATACTGTGTGGATAAGATTATTTTATTGATTGATGTTTTTTTTATCTTTAAAACCAACGCTTATGACATTGATAATGATATTTACTATGAAAGTGGTATTCAAACTGAATTTTTTTTTAATTTTACATAATTTATCACTATATTAGAAAAAGATGGCATATTAATATTACGCACTCATAATTTAATTTATACAATATTATATATATATATATATTATGAAAACTTGTTTAAACAAGCGGTAAATGCAAGGTCGATGATAATTATGCAATTACATCAATTGGATTCGCGGCCTTCACTGCGTAAAACGCATAAAACAGTCTAGATCACAAGTTTCTGATTAGTGGGACATCGGTATTATGACATAAGCACTTGTACTATTGTTCATGTATTAGTGAAATGACATCATTAATACCATTCCGCCTATATTTTATATATATAAACCTCTGCTTTGCTATAGTGTGTTAACAAATCAAACGAAATCATTTTTTAACGGTGTTTGGGTGTGGTTTTCAATATCTGCGATGTTTATTTACTTGTGTGTAACACTTTGTAATCAGTGAATATATGTTTCCGTACATAACGAACGATATCCATAGTGATGTAATAGGCAATTTGTGAATCAATTATTGTACAAGAGTGATATATTGGTACTTTCGGTTTATGACTACTACTAAAATGTCAATAAATAGTGCAAAAAGTTTGTTCACGTATATATCTTTATGCATCGTGATTATAACCATAAAATCCGTGTCCTGCAATAGACCGACGTATATGGAAGAACGTTCGAGTGCTTCTTTTTACGATGGATGCGGATCTACAAAACTATGCTTCGGTGATCCTTCGCCCTGTTTCAAGCATAGGAATTGCACGACTGCCGTTGCAGTGAACGTAAACAATTTTAAATATACATTCGAATTGATCGGAAGAAACAATCCTGGATATGTAGCTGTCGGATTATCGGCCGATAAAAATATGGGAAAAGACAGTGTTATGGAATGCCAACAGAGAAACGGAGTTGCAGACTTGTTCGGATCGTGGACGTTTCCACAGAGGGATCCGTATGTTTCAAGACAAAACGTGCCGACCAACATAACACAGGTTCTTGAAAAATCTGTAGCGAATGGAGTAATTTACTGTCGCTTCACGAGAGATACACGCTCGAATATCAATAGTGTGCAATTTGATTTGTCCAAAGATAAATATTACCTGTTATTAGTTGCCGGCAGTGAAGTAAATCTGAACAGTGTCGGATATCACGATCGGTTATTCATATCGACGGGATCAAAAATGTCTCTATCTGAGAAAAAGGTATTATATGAAGATTCAAAAGTAATTTATAAATTGCACGGTACCTTCATGCTGGTCGCTTGGATACTGTTGTCAAATTGCGGTATCATGATAGCCAGATATTACAAAAAGAATTGGATAGACCAACAGCTTTGTGGGTCGGATATGTGGTTTGCGTTGCATCGAATATGTATGGTCTCGACGTGGGTTTTGACGATGGTGGCATTCGTAATGATATTCGTCGAAGTTGGAGGCTGGGTCTCGCCCACAAGCAATACGCACGCAATCCTCGGAATAATCACCATCGTCCTGTGTTTCTTTCAACCCATCGGCGCATTCTTCAGGCCGCATCCCGATGAGCCCGGCAGGGTTGTCTTCAATGTCATACACAAGTCGTGTGGAACCATTGCAAACATTCTCGCAAAAATCACATTATTCTTTTCTGTGTCGTTGACGAGAGTCGCGTTACCGAAGTGGATGACGTATGTGCTCGTTGGATTTGTAGTCTTTCATCTGATTATTCATCTCACTCTGTTCATAATGGATAATTATAGAGACGGTCGATTTGATTACGGAAATGTTTTTCATATGTACAACGCTAACGACGAGAATGAAGTAAATATGCGAATGCCGTCCACTACTGCCGAAGAGTACATCAATAAATCCGTAATTCGAGAAATACTTTTAGGAGTATATATTTCAATTAATGTTGCATTTTTAATTGCTTTAATTTGTATACTATGGTTGGCGCCATTTAATAAAAAATAAAACTTTTTTATACTTAAGAAATTATTGAGGCTTACAATAAAAAATATTTTTAACTATACATTTGTTCTTATTCATAACCATTATAACTTACTTAGCTATTAACTATAATAGTTTATATATAATATGAATTATGTAGGTATTTTAAAAAGAATATTGTAAAAACCATTTAGATTTGATTGTCAATTAATTGTTTATAAGATAAAATAATATTAGAATTTGTTAAAAGTATATTGTCGTTGATCTAATATCACGTCAGTTGATTCCCAAAATTCGTTGTAGAATTACATAATATGAAAAAATTAATTAGATATAATAATATAATGTAGTGTTAAGTCAATTGTCTATGTAATCAATCAATAATAAAAATGAGATTTTTTCTGCATTTATGACTTATTGCATCCTACACAAAATACAATCCATAAAAATCCTTTACTCTCAGGTTACAATAATTTTGATATATTTTCGGTAATTAAACCAATGAAAATATTTTTTTATAATACATAATATTCTCGTGCTGGCACTTTTTCCAATCCTCGAAGCACTTCTCAAATGGAATTCGCAATATGCCATTTACCTTCTTTAGCAATTCAGTTTTATCTCTTCTATGGTGATAAAACGTTGTCATTTCATGTTTATTTTTATCTTTAGGAATGGGAGGAAGTCTCAGAGACCATATTCGGCGAATGCAGAGGCCAATGCATCATAATAGTATAATTTTTGGCCAAATTAGTTTTCAATAGTAAAAATTCGCTGTTGACAAAAATATTTCGAACCATTTGAACGGCTAATAATAAAGTACCAATTCTTTTTTTTACACGGTGGATACGACGTTCCACAAAAATTCGTGTAAAAAAAGTAATAGAATCCGTAGAAAAATCAAATATTGGTTACTTAAATTTAAAAAACCGTGTTATTTGAAAAAATAACAATAATAAAAACCAAATAAATGAATTCTAAAAATATTATACATACGTACGTATTTTAATTAAGGAAAAATAATACAATACGTGTACATAATATAGTACAATACAATGTGTTAGTCATCGCTACTTGATAATGTACGCTCCCATTTATCAGGAACTGGACAAAATTGGAAATTTCTGACACGTCTAATGTGTTAGAAAGTAATGACGGCTTTTGTTTGTTATTATCAACAACAGTTGTATTTCTAGGTTCTAGGAAATCTGTTATCCGCATCTGAGTTTTTTATTTCACAAGTTGTTTATAGATTTCTTGATACCCAGTTGTATACATCTGCAGGTCCAAGTTGATTAATTTTGTTTGTATCTTCATCATTGTTATTAAAGTTAACAATAGCCGAAAAGGATTCTGTGTACTGCACTGATTGACGTTGGTAGAACTGTTAAGCCCCCACCGCATACAATGCGATGCCATTTATTCAATCATCGGGACGCAATACCGCACGAAATTGAAAATATGAAATACAATTGTTACTGGGAATCGTGTATAAAAAGTGTTGAGTGTACTACCAATATCAAACTACAATAAGGCCTCGTCTAGCCCTGAGGATTCATTCCTAGACAAGAGTGCGCTAAATGAAACACCCTTAAATGAGATCATTTTAAAACTAAGTAAGTAAGGAAAGGGTTATTTTTATATTAGTTTGCATAATAATTTATGTTACATAACCATTGAAATACACCGTTTATTTTTATGATGAAGGTCCTGGCTCTTATGAAATTATTGTTTTTTTTATTTTATGAATGAGCCTTCTAGCGTCATTTGCTGCTTTCTTTTTCTCTCGTTAAGCAAATGTCCATAGCATGAGATCCAAAATGCCCCATCTTGCTTTTGTACTCCTTTCAAAATTTGGATCATTCGCTACAATTTGATCAACAATTTTGGTGAACTCTTTTTTATTAAGGAGACCTGTAAGCAAGCTCTTTAAGTTCATCGTTTTTAAAATCACTATTTTCAAGCTCATCTTGTTATGCCTGTCCTTTGAAGGTCTTTAGTGATAAGGCTCTCACCAGAATCCTTCAGTGAGTCCACAATATCCTGCTCATTTACATCTAATCTTGCTATTTTGATTTGGTTGACCAATTTGGGTAACGGTATGCACTTTTTATTGGCAACCCAAGGATACTGTGGTGGTTATTCCACTAATTATTTTAATTAACGCCATGTTGCGTCCTGGTAACACGGTAGTGACATGTCTCCATTCTTCCGGAAGTGCAGTATGGGGCTCTTTTCCGTTCGCAGCTGCAGTGTGAACACGCTCCTGCGTTACTCCACTATGATGACTCTGAAGACTCTTCTCTCGTCCATTCTATGGGAAACCTCATCACACCGCATTGCATTTCTCATTAATACTACAAACAAGCAAATCACAACAACCGTTGATGTTCTGGCTACAGACTTCACCTCAGCATCTGCGACTTCAGTCTTCAGTCCACAGTTCAGGCCCCCAGCCGGCCTCTCGTCCGTTATCACCAGGAAGGGTACCCTTCTGCTAATACTCTTGGCATTAGACCGCCAACCAGAGAGTACCAGGAGCTGCACGCCTCACGTGCTTTTATTAATGTGTATATCTATGAACCAGTCTAATTATTGTTATTTACGAATCACGAATTCCTTATATATTTTCCACGTTATACCAAACCTTTACAATACCTCTGTCCATAGATTCTTCCACACTCCATTCACGGATTTATCAGTTATTTCTTGCTAATCAGTGTCAATTTTACCTATAGCATTCATGATGTTATTTTTTCCAAAATTGCGCAATTTATTCTCTTTTTTTGCGGTTGTTGATATGTCCAATAGCGGGTAAAAAAAAAAAAATCAAAATTTCAAATCTTAGATATGCGGACGATACGACATTGATAGCCACCAACGAAGAAGAAATGGCCGATCTGCTCAAAAAGTTATCTATGAAAGCAAGAAACTAGGACTCGAGATCAACATTACCGGTAGCTGAGCTGATCATTGACAGAGATAATCGATAGCGAGATCTACTAATCTTCTAGATCTGGAGAGGGTTGAAGAGTTTCTTTATCTCGGATCACTACTTGCGAGTAACGGAGATTGTGAGAAATAGAAGGGGGTATCCAAAAAGGCAAAAAAACGTCTAGTGCAAAGTCTGGTATTCTCAATTTTTATTTACGGCGTAGAAACCTGGATCATAAAGGAAAATATGAAGAAGAAAATTGACGTCTTCGAAATGTGGTGCTGGCGACGTCTGCTAAGAATACCATGGACCGCTAAACTCACAAACGTGTCCGTTTTAAAAGAAATGGGGAACTATAAAGAAGACCGACTTTCGACCATATGTCTCAAAAGGATTCTTCGATACCTTGGACATCTCACCAGAAGAAACGATAGCCTGGAAGATCGTCGGCGAAAACATTACAAGGGCCTTGGGGAAGGGCAGGTGCTACCCACTGGGTGACCAGTGAAGACATACAGGCTCCACCGTGGCCAACTCGCGTCACGGGGATACAGAATGCAGAGAATCCTGGAGAGACAATATCAAGAACTTTCGGAACGAAAAGAATCACGATCCTCAGACATGAGGGTGCCGACCAAAGAAAGATATGTCCAAAGATGATAATAAACTTTAAAATTTAATATGGGTCATGTAATTTTTTTTAGGCTTCGAGCAAAGTATCTTTTTAAGCTTTTACTATGCTTTTACTTTTAATCTCATTTCTAGTAAAATTCTTTAGGTCGTGCACTTGGCCGGCCTCCACCATGTTGTGGGTAACCCCCGTCGCATCTATCACAAGTCTCTGATCACTCGGTATTATAACATAAGCACTCATACTATTGTTCATGTAATAGTGAAATAACATCATTAATATCATTCCGCCTATTTTATATATATATATAAACCTCTACTTTGCCATAGTGTGTTAACAAATCAATTTAAATCATTTTTACATGGTGCTAAGGTGTGGTTATCAGTATCTGCAATGTTTTTTTACATGTGTGTTATCTTTGTAATCAGTGAATATTTGTTGCTGTATATAACAAACCATACCGAGAGTATATAGTAATATAATATGGGATTTGTGAATCATTTATTCTACGAGCGCAATATATTGTTACTATCGGTTAATGAAATACTAATAAAATGTTAGTAAATAGTGCAAAAAGTTTGTTCACGTATATATCTTTATGCATCGTGATTATAACCATAAAATCCGTGTCCTGCAATAGACCGACGTATATGGAAGAACGTTCGAGTGCTTCTTTTTACGATGGATGCGGATCTACAAAACTATGCTTCGGTGATCCTTCGCCCTGTTTCAAGCATAGGAATTGCACGACTGCCGTTGCAGTGAACGTAAACAATTTTAAATATACATTCGAATTGATCGGAAGAAACAATCCTGGATATGTAGCTGTCGGATTATCGGCCGATAAAAATATGGGAAAAGACAGTGTTATGGAATGCCAACAGAGAAACGGAGTTGCAGACTTGTTCGGATCGTGGACGTTTCCACAGAGGGATCCGTATGTTTCAAGACAAAACGTGCCGACCAACATAACACAGGTTCTTGAAAAATCTGTAGCGAATGGAGTAATTTACTGTCGCTTCACGAGAGATACACGCTCGAATATCAATAGTGTGCAATTTGATTTGTCCAAAGATAAATATTACCTGTTATTAGTTGCCGGCAGTGAAGTAAATCTGAACAGTGTCGGATATCACGATCGGTTATTCATATCGACGGGATCAAAAATGTCTCTATCTGAGAAAAAGGTATTATATGAAGATTCAAAAGTAATTTATAAATTGCACGGTACCTTCATGCTGGTCGCTTGGATACTGTTGTCAAATTGCGGTATCATGATAGCCAGATATTACAAAAAGAATTGGATAGACCAACAGCTTTGTGGGTCGGATATGTGGTTTGCGTTGCATCGAATATGTATGGTCTCGACGTGGGTTTTGACGATGGTGGCATTCGTAATGATATTCGTCGAAGTTGGAGGCTGGGTCTCGCCCACAAGCAATACGCACGCAATCCTCGGAATAATCACCATCGTCCTGTGTTTCTTTCAACCCATCGGCGCATTCTTCAGGCCGCATCCCGATGAGCCCGGCAGGGTTGTCTTCAATGTCATACACAAGTCGTGTGGAACCATTGCAAACATTCTCGCAAAAATCACATTATTCTTTTCTGTGTCGTTGACGAGAGTCGCGTTACCGAAGTGGATGACGTATGTGCTCGTTGGATTTGTAGTCTTTCATCTGATTATTCATCTCACTCTGTTCATAATGGATAATTATAGAGACGGTCGATTTGATTACGGAAATGTTTTTCATATGTACAACGCTAACGACGAGAATGAAGTAAATTTTCGAATGCCGTCCACCACTGCCGAAGAGTACATCAATAAATCCGTAATTCGAGAAATACTTTTAGGAGTATATATTTCAATTAATGTTGCATTTTTAATTGCTTTAATTTGTATACTATGGTTGGCGCCATTTAATAAAAAATAAAACTTTTTTATACTTAAGAAATTATTGAGGCTTACAATAAAAAATATTTTTAACTATACATTTGTTCTTATTCATAACCATTATAACTTACTTAGCTATTAACTATAATAGTTTATATATAATATGAATTATGTAGGTATTTTAAAAAGAATATTGTAAAAACCATTTAGATTTGATTGTCAATTAATTGTTTATAAGATAAAATAATATTAGAATTTGTTAAAAGTATATTGTCGTTGATCTAATATCACGTCAGTTGATTCCCAAAATTCGTTGTAGAATTACATAATATGAAAAAATTAATTAGATATAATAATATAATGTAGTGTTAAGTCAATTGTCTATGTAATCAATCAATAATAAAAATGAGATTTTTTCTGCATTTATGACTTATTGCATCCTACACAAAATACAATCCATAAAAATCCTTTACTCTCAGGTTACAATAATTTTGATATATTTTCGGTAATTAAACTAATGAAAATATTTTTTTAAAATACATAATATTCTCGTGCGGGCATTTTTCCAATCCTCAAAGCACTTCTGGAATGTAATTCGCAGTATGGCATTTACCTTCTTTAGCAATTCTGTTTTACCTCTTCAATGGTGATAAAATGTTGTCATTTCATGTTTATTTTTATCTTTGGGAATGGGAGGAAGTTGCAAGGGCCGTGTTCGGGGAATATCGAGGCCAAGGCATCGTTGAAGTATTGCTTTGACCAAAAGTTCACAAAAAATTGTGAACCATTTCAACAGATAACAGTAATTATCCGATAGTACTACCAATGTCAAGATAAAGTAAGGCCTTTCTTAGCGCTGAGAATGCATTCTTAGACAACAGAACGCTAAATGAAACAATGTTATGTAGGGAATGGGGGAACACAGGATTTTAGTCCTGGCCATATCTTCTTCCACCCTCCGTTCATGTATTTATCAGTTACTTCTTGCCAAGCAAATCGATATATTACCTATGCTATCCATAATGTTATATTTTTTCCAAAATTGCACAATAAATTATAGTAAGATAATAAGCTTTAAAATGCCTCTATAGATCCAAGATTTCTTATTAAATTCTCATATCACAGACAAACTAGATTTTAAAATTTATTTTATACCGTTTTTTTGGTTTTGAGCAAAGTATCTTCGAAGCTTTTGGTATTAATTCTGCATATTTTTTTTTATATTTTGTACATAATTAAACACTAACAAAATAGGATAAAAAAAATACTCAAATAATAAAAAAAATATTTTAATATAGTAAAAAGGGGGATTTTTAATTTAGATCTAGTTCTTAAACATATATTTTAATTGCATTTTGATCTCTATTCAAAGTCTCCAGATCGTGCACCTGGCCAGCCTCCGCCATGTGGAAATCCACCGTCACCCGGTGGTGGCATTGGTCCATGAGAATTTCCGAAACCGCCGTCGCTGGGTGGTGGCATTGGTCCATGAGAATTGCCGAAACCGCCGTCACCTTGAGGCGGCATTGGTCCGTGAGAATTTCCGAAACCGCCGTCACCTTGAGGCGGCATTGGTCCGTGAGAATTGTTGAAGCCGTCGTTGAACTGAGGAGGCATCGGTCCGTGCGAGTTTCCGAAACCCCTATCGAATCCGTCACCTTCACCTTCCATTTTTATGAAATTATATCTCTGAAAACAGACATTTCATCATCAGTAAATTTATACGAATTACTGTAAAATATAATATTTATTATTTTACAATTAAATATTGCCGTATGATCATCGATAGAATACACATTTCACATTTCATATAAATTATAATATATACTAATTAATATGTTACGTCAGCAAAAAAAGCTGATAAATGATAAATTACCTTTCCGTTGTATGAACTGATCAACTCCACTCGTTATCAAGCCAATGTACAAATATTATGGATAATTTGTTTTATAGCAAGCAACACTAATAGATAATATACTAATACATACTCATATTATTTATCATTCAACATACATACATATTTTTTTTAATGGAAAAATATATATTTAATTTTGTAGGATTACAATTTTATCTTTTCAATACTTCACTAAGCTTCTAATACAATATAATTTATATTTATATATTGAATTTGTTTCTAGTTTCTACCGCAAAGATACAAATCGTTGATTTGCCTTCCCACAAAGGGTCCTTGTATCGGACTCACCGATCAAAACGAGGATAACGCAGCTAATCACTCTTTAATTATTTTTATTCATATTATTAAATAATATGTTTATTATATTTTTCACTGTACTATACCAAAAAAACTGTGCTGACTGCTCAAATATAAAATATCCTCATTTTTTTTACTAACGACTAATATTTCGACAGCCAAAGGGTTAAACATCACTTAAAAAGAATATTCTAGAAACAACATATTAAAACATTACACATTTCTATTTATTTTACTTTATATCAATATATATATATATTTACGTTCGCGATAATCTTAAATCTTAAAATATTATTTTCAACATAGATTAGTGATCCAGCATTGTTTACTTATGATTAATTTTTTTGGTGCCAATGAAAATCCGTGATAATAATCACTTAGATAGATAACGAAATAATGTATTTGCACGACGCCATTAAAATTGCGTCTTATTTAATAGAATATTCTGAATAATATCATGATGATAAATGTATATTCTTGATATATGCTCAACGCTAAGAATACTTTAGATTTAAAAAGTATTTTAGAATCATTTTATAATTGATTGATTAGTGAATCATTGTCTAATCATGTCGCTCTAAATAAAATTGAAACTAATGATAATAAATTAAAGGTTGTTCGGTATCACACCATTGACATGCTAGCGAAACATTTCTGATAATTGATAATATTGTTTAAAATATCACATGATTCAGGATATCATTGTTTTCTCGGCAAACGTGATTATTGTCATTTAGTCACTCACATTCCCATCTACGGTTAAGCTGGTAAAATTTTCTAATATTTTTTAATGTAATAAGCGACTTATTCTAATTCATCGTTTGCTAAAAGTCACATTTCTCAATAATAATTAATGTACGATCAATCAAATCAATTTTGATATATCTGTCTAACTAATTTAACTATTCACTTTTTTTTCAAAAAATATTTCAAATTTATACTGACTAGAATCTTTGCTCTAATCGTAACGGCTAAAAAATAGTGATCGATTCATTAGCTCATCTTCCCTATTTTCTCTGTGTTTCATTTCGATCAATGGACTATCCCGGTGAATGTGGAAAGGACGTAATGCGGGAGTTATCTGATTCTAGTATGATCCACGTTACTACTTGCTCAGCATTCGCTAATAGATCTCATAAAAAGGATAGGACTTATTTTCATATTCATTATTATTTTACGATTTATTACGTTTTATTTCCATACGTATAATTATTAATATTACAATTTATCAGATTCAGACTGACATAATACATTTTGAGTCACTTATGGCCTGGCAGAATCAGAAAAAATAAAAAGAACTAATCAAAATTGTGTTCTTTGCCTCTATTCCTCCCTTGTTGCATATCAAAATAATTTAATTTGATTCAACGCTCATACATTACTATATTAAAAATAGTAAAAATGAGGTATATTATTTAGATGACGGAGAAACATGATCTCGCTTCATAGCTATAGTATTCCTATAAATAAAGTAAAATATAGCCGGCATTATTATTTATTTATTTATTTATTTGACTACGATGGATGAATGACATAATAGAAAAATCGAAAGACTCTAAAGATGCAAGGGGAATGAATCTCTCATACTTAAGGTACGTTTCCGTACCCCGGGCAGTCGTTGAGATGAGCGACTGTGAATGATCGCTACCTACATATAATAATACCCATAGACAAGTATTGTTGTCTATAGGCAAGACATTTCTACCGCACAGTAAAGTCGGTGAGCACAGCATCGGCGTGGAGTTCGGAAACGTACCTTTACATTCCCCCCATTATCAAAAAAGCCCAGTGTAAAGAATTCCCAGAATACATTCCCAGATTTTCACTGGAGAATTAAACTATCCGGGTACTGTCTTAGCTCAGTCAGAGTTAACTAACATTATCAAACTGATAGTATGTTACTTACAAGTAGTTAACTTACATATCAAACTGATAGTATGTTACCTACAAGCCATGACACTGGTTAATTTTAATATTATTTCAGCTGGTGTTATATGTAATCACCGTTAATTGAGGAAGCGAGCTCTGATTTTACTGAATTTACTATCAGAGAAGATGAATAAATAGGATTTTTTGTGCTTTTATATTTTTTTGTTTATTATGTATGTAAAACTATATATAATCAAAGTGCATTTTTGGGAAAAATATCTGTCCATGTATTTATATTTACATATGACGTATAACTCAACGTCGGGCTCACATCTACCGATCTGATCAATGCTAGAACAGCTAAGGCAACCATTGCAACGTTTCGAAGTCAGACCCCACTCTTTAGAGTTTGATGTAGGAATCCCAGGATTTCAAATGACTGAAAAATAAAACAACTGAGCGAGCTTTGAATATTATTAACTGAATATTAACAGTTGAAGACATTGCAGAATTGATAACTGATGAAGTGTTTAATCAATAACAAATACTTGAGGCTGTTTCCAAGAATATAAATTGTTCTATGCCGGTTCACAATGGTGAAGATGTGGAAGTGGTTTCAGTAATTTCAAGTTCATTTCTAGAAATCCTCGAATTAGTCAACAAATGATGACAGTGTCGAACCAGTTGTGCAATTTCAATGTGACTTTATCATGTTATCAAGAATTATGCAACGAACTAATAAAATTAAAATCACCGCAAATGATAACCAATAAAACATGCTCTCGAAGATATTTCACTCTTAAGTGAGAATGATTTTTTGCCAACGAACACGATATTTGTCAAGTTGTATCAAGACAATGTAGGTATATATTTCTCCATGTTAAATTTAGTTTAAATCGAAAAAATACATCAAATATATTTATAAGATACATACATAAAGAAGTAATAGATTTACATGTATTGTAAAAAAAATATAATATTATATTATAAAAAAATATATTATAACATTTCAAAAAAATAAAATTCCAATTCATAATAAGAATGTTGATAAATCTTTGTTTAATACATCATCATCATCATCATCATTTGTTAGCTACGAGACACTCAATTGCTGAGCATACGAGTCCTAGCAGACTCTCGCCATTTTAAAAATAGGTATGGTTTCATAAAACAAATGCATTTGTATTTAAATTTTAAATAATTCTTTTTTTATTTTAGTATCAAAATTTGAATATAAGTACATCTCATTTTTATTTATGTTTATGCTATAACAAGAGCTTCATATTCGGTAGCGCTCGATTCAGCTCCATCATATGGATAATAACAGCATCCGTGCGAAGCTTGGATCTGAAACAGAAAATAAATAAATTATAGCATTTGTTACATCAAATAAAATTTTAATATACACTGTGTATTTATTATGAATTACCTTTCCAGGAGTGATTCCTCCCTCGTGATGAACACGTCCGAAGAACAATGGCTCACCATCGGCGGTTGTTCCGACCGAAACGGCGTTAGATGGAACTTGGCCACCTGCGCTACGGACCCAGTGAACGGACGGTGGGCAGAGCAGCTGCGAATCAGACGATACACACCAATCAATAAATCACTCCGCAATAAAATTAATAAATAAAACACAAACCTGCATCGTTTTTATGTAATGAAATGCGATTATGCGGTGAATAACTTAAAATTATATGTTGAAAAGACGTCACAAGTGATTGATACGATAGCTATCACCGTAGGTATATAAGTATATGTTTAAATCTAATATAGAGCCAGCGTAAGCGTATAAAGCGATACAAGGAATTTCAATAAGTACCCCACAGCAACAGCGTGGCAAACAGCATATCCAAGAGATACAGCAGCATGAATCGCTACTATCTTCGGAGTCGATAACCAATACCTGGATGGAAAAAATCCTATAGATGGCCATATTTATGTCCCGCGATTTAAATTCGCTCGCACGAGCATCTTGCCGAGTTTAACATGATTCGATATACTTACATTTAATATAATAATTGATCTTGCGTATGAATCAACGATAGCGAAAACGAGAAATAATGCAATCGTATTAGGAATGAAATTTGATTTCGTTTTGTTAATTTATCGTTCTAATTTGTGTTTGAATCAGAAAAAATGTCTTTGATGATTCGGATATTTAATATTTACATCTGAATCATTTAGACGTTTTTAAATATATAAAATATGAAGCATAATCTGTAATTATAATTCATTTACGAGATGAAATTGCCGTATTTATGTTTTGAAGATCTCGTCAGATGATGCTCTTACTGATTTATCAATCATCGAGCCATTTATATATATAAATGCAATAATAACGGATAACTGATTTCCATTTCAAACACATCTACGTATGAATTATGACGATTTAACCGCAGTAATAATTTTAAATGCTTCATCCATCTCAAGTGATTGCCGTTCCGGTTTAGCATAAAATCAAAAAAATCCCGAAAGCTTATTAATGAGTCCGAAAACGATGCAATATTATTTAAAAAATACATATATATCCCAAATTCAAGCGTTTATTTAATTCGGTTCTATAATTTGCGCTCTATTTGATATCGGCGCTGCGTTAAATTTGAGATATATCTTAAAATGAATCCAAACAACCATGTTACCTGAGAGAATCGACAATTTACTATATCATTTATTATAGAAATTGTATTTTAAATGAATACATTTATTTATTCCGTATAGTAGATTGTCTCTCTCGTATCAAACAAGCAAATTAACCCGAATATATTTCATTTTTTGTAGATCTATTAACCTCGAATTGATCCTTGGCGATTTCTTCACCACCGTACGCAATATATGCGACCTGTTTGGATGGAATAACCTTAGCTGGGATCATTTCACCCATGTGATATGCCCGTCCAGCATAGATTTCACTTCCATCAATGTCATGACCACAGAGCAGAGCTCCGGGCATGCTGCAGCTTGAGGAGCTGGCTCCGACCCATCTGAAGTTTCCTGAAAAGCAATGCCAAACAATTAAATAAAACATTTTCCATATATAGGTATGAGACGCTACGTTCTAAAAACCATGTATGCATAGATGAGACGATTAGATTGCCGTTGACATCATTCGTAACGTTGCCGAGACAAAGTCAAATCAATATCGAACGATGGTATTAATCTTATCTAGATACTTTTTAGCGTTGTGTTATACATTAACTTACATAATATAATACGGACATAACACTCGAAAGATATCACATGCTTTTTTTTTCCATGGCAACGTTACCGATCACGATAATCGATAGCATCGCGTATGATGCACGCAAGTTATTAATACCTTTCCGTGTGTAATTGCATTAATTATTTTCTAGAAACGACCGCTGCGTTGGTTTACTTTACTCTAATCCCGTGACTGATAAACGTTTAAATCATTTAACAAATATTTACTGGCTTCGGTGTTTATATGATAAGACGAATACATAGAAATATGAAGTGTCAGTAACTAGACGGTGTTAAAGTTTGTGCGCACTTTTATCCTAGATACAATAATTGATTTTTCCGTTAGATTATCGGATTATTTCATTAATTGAAAATAACAAAAAACAACTCTGATTATGAGATTATCGTCGTTAATTTGTTGAAAAATTACCTTATATGGTCACAAACCTAATCTAATCAATTATATTAGTAATTGATTTTATTTCAGGGCAAAAACTCTCAATTAATATTGTCATTATCTTATCTCAATCGACGATAACAAACAACTTTGCTCGGAAAAAAAACCTTGAATATGACATACATCGGGGATGGCCAGTGCGTCAACCGTAGGACATTTTTAATCATATCATTGTTTTATTTTCAGTATTTGAATCAAAATTAAATAACGTCTTCGATTAATGACATGTTATTATCTTGAAACACTGTCAAAATCAATTGAAATGAAACATTAAATGTAAATGCCAATTTTCAAGTTGTGTTGGTACACTTGTCCCTGCCGTATCTTGACATTGGTAGCCATATCGGATGCTTACTCTATTGTTGACTGTCAAATAGGTTTTACGCGTTTTGGTAGATTTAACGATTATTTACTTGTGGAAAAAATGAAAAAAATGTACTAGACAACATGGTATTGTCAGTGGCGTACGGTGGACTTGATGTTGGGTGTGCTGAATGTGGAAAAAAAATATAACAAAAAAATACAGTTTTTTTTAATGTATTTTATTATTATTTATATAATAATTCTATTCTTTCTTTAATAAAATTCATTAAAAAAAAACTGTATTTTTTTTCCTCATTCAGCACACCTAAAATCAATACCACCGTACGCCACTAATATTGATGCCTCGGCTTCCGTATTCATCGGACATGCCCTCTGGGAGTACCATGTGTTGCCGAATATATAGAAAAACATGAAAGGATGATGTTTTGTCAACGTTGAGACAGAAATATTAACTTATTATCATGACAGATTGTTTGTTACCTACAAGACATGACACTGGTTTAAAACAGAATTAAGATAAACACAGAATAGCTAAACTTGAAGTGATTTAGATATAGCAGATTCAATGATCTTTTGACCCGAAAAAAAGAGAAAGAAATAATACATCATCAACTCAATGACAACAAAAGGTTTTTTTGACCTTGTTTTTCTTTGTAACATCTGAGAAAGTTGAATAATTGTAATTATTAACTTCAAGGAAGCTTAAATCATTTATCGAATTGATCAGTGGAGTTAATACATTCAAATCTAGTCTTACGTTGAATAGAAAACAACTAAGGCAGGATAAAAGGAAAGCTACAAGAATATGGAGTAGATGTTACTCAGATTTCCTTGACACGAATAATGACGAATTCTTTAAAGTAAGAGTTAAGTTGTTTTTTTAAGTTTTTGATATATGTAAGGATCGTTGCTGTCTTAAACGAATGCAATCAAAACGAATCATCGCTCTCGATTCTTCAACAAGATTAGTCAGCGAACAAATAAGATAGCAACGACGAGTACTTATGATCTATCTAGTCTAATCCAAGGTTCATAAATACACCAGGCCCTCGATTTAACAAGATTTTTCAAAAAAATATATATGATTCATCTATAGCTGAACTTGATCAACTGTTGATTGGTTGATTTGATCAATCAGCTCCGAAAGACATTATAAGGGATTCTTAAGACCTTCGATTCATAAAATATGGACTGAATATGGCAACAGCAAAGAATATGGATAATTATCCAGATAGATATCTCTCTTTGCATTTCAATGAGAGATGAACACAGTGCGTAGTCAGATACAGGAAATTTGATGAAGTTTACTAGATTAATATGAGATTTGGGAATAATATTAATTGTGGGGGTGTACTCACGCAATTATTATTGCAATTTGCTAAGAATATTATTAACTGTGTTACCTAAGTTCGTGCTTCTATCGACCGGACCAGGTGCCATTCTTACTAACTCTTCTGCTGGTTCTGGTTCCGGTTCCGGCTCTGGCTCGGACTCGGGCTCAGGCTCGGGCTCATCCTCAGGCTCAGGCTCAGCCTCGGGAGCAATACAATGCGCAGGTCCGCGATTCAACAACTCCTGACGGTCATACGAAAGCAATGCTGGATGATCCTCCAAGTTACCAACGTTGAATCCTATTGGAGGCGGTACATTATCATCCAGATCGCTTGCTTTTGGTTGATGAACGAAATTAGACGGTGTTCGATGCATGATTGTTGAAATTTGAGGAAAGAGGTCTTGGGGACTGGCCCCGAGACCTGAAAACATTTGGTGTGGCACACTCGGATATGGCGTAGTTTTGGGAGGAGAACCTGAATAAAACGATTCCATCTTACAAAATAATATGACACTCTCTAACTACGGTATATCTCAAGCGTTAGTGCGTATTAGTAAATTGTTTGATATGAAATAACCGATATTATTTGGGCGAATAGTCCGGACGTTCGAAAATAAATTCGGCAACAATCTAAGCATACACGGTTCTAAGAATTGTACATTTAAATTATGCAAATAATGTGTTTTTATGTATATATCATAAAAGAATGATCTATCCACAAAAAAAAACAATAAAACCCAAGGTTTAAGTGTGATATATGATGCGAAGAGATATGATATAATTGTAATCCTAATTTTATTGGGATTAGTAAATTAGTTGATAAACTCACCGTTCATGGTTGATGAGAGAATGTGCTGTGAAGGTAACTGATGACTAGAATGAAATATCGCTGTTACATTTTATTTGTTCTTTTTATCAGCTTATCTCTTAAGTGTTCGTTTAGCATTTACATGGGCTGTTCAAATTTGTTCTGTCTTTTTGATATTTTTATATATAATTTAATTTCTAATAGTCACGAGACAAAACAATGAGTCCCGATTGTTCAAATATTTGTTAAGAATCATTAAACACTTTGGATGCGGGCCTAGATATAAAACCTATAGCTAAAATTCGAATTTACTAAAGAAACCTTTGGGTTCTAGATGTTCTCTTAACGTGAATGAGCACATTCCTATCCAAATAATTTTACATTAATCTTCCAGCACGTGTCGCTAGCGTGTGCGGTGAATAGAGTTGTCACGCCGGCGTGACAAAGGCGGTTAAAGCATTAAATAAATATATTGTAGGTTCAGGTAAACGGATCTAATTTATTGGACGATAATTATTAAACGTCACCAAGAAAATATTTGCTCCCATGGGCTCGGCCATATGCGTAGTTTAATACTCGGAAATATTATATTTCACATAAATTATTTATTTATGTTATTTGCTTTTCTTATATATTCGTAGCACTTCTGAAATACAATTTTCGGAACGGCTGTACGTTTTTTTCGCGATTCTGTCTTTATTACCTCAATATTGGTAAACGTCCTTTCGTATTTTGTTTACCTTTGTAGAAGTCGTAGAGAATACGGAGGCTGAAGCATCATACCGGTAGCAAAAAATGACCAAGCCCAATAAGCCCCACATGTTAAAGGTTTTTTTTTTGAATATTTTGTACACCCTTAAATGGAATATCAATTAATATATTTGAATTCTTCTTAATAAATTGGCACAGCTTCTTGTCTATGCGGACGACCTAGACATTGTGGCCAGAAATCGGGCAGTTCTTAAGGATGCCAGCGAATAATGAGGGCGACAATTGGTATGGGACTAAGGATCAACGAGACGAAGATAAAATACATTCCCATATGCCAAGGACAAATCCTTGAAACCCTGAGAGTCGAAGAGTACAGCTTCAAGGCCGTCCAGGAATTTACATATCTCGGCTCACTTATTCCAAATAACAATGAAACTAATCTGGAAGTACGAAGTAGAACCATGCTGGCAAACCATTGCGGTGTTACTTTGGACTTCAAAGGAGCCAACCAAAGAAGACCAAGGCTGAGATGGTTGGACTGAGTACAAAGAGACACTACATCATTGATACTAACCGGAAGATGGAGTGACGTAGCGGCAGATCGGATGAAATGGAGAAGGGTGTTGGATGAAGCCAGGGCTCTACAATAGGGCTGTTGCGCTTATGATGAGGATCATGATTTTTTTAATTCTTCTTTCGGATCTATTTTTTTTTTAATGTAGGTCACTAGGTCATTGACGTCACTTGGAAAGAAGGGGGGGGGGTAAGGTGCTGTTAAGATTATAAAAATTAGACCCCTTCGTAGGTCAGTTTCGGACTCGTGAGTAATAGGTTCGCCACTACTGTTTAGGTATTTCTTCCGTGAAGGTGCGCGCTTCTTTCCAATTCCCAAATAAACACAAGGTTCCCTAAATGTCAAAAACCAAAATAGTGACGAGCACAAACTTGAGAAAACCTGGCTTAGAATATTGTAATAATTCAATCCAATTTCAAAAATTACATAATTATCACAATTATTACTTAATGCGTTTTGGAACTACAATTTTTTCCGGTCTATGTATACGTTTTTGCCGCAAATGTTGTATTATATTATGTATCAAGAAGTTAAAGAGTTTTTAGTTGTTCTTTAAATACTTCTTAAGTATCTGTCACCCCCCCCCCCTAGCACTTGAGGCCCCAAGCGCAACTCAATTTTGAGCCCCCCCCCCCCTCAAAATATTTTCACTGCCCCTACACCTTACAATGTGCAGTCTACGGGCACGTTTTTTACTCAATTTGCAATGTTTTCGATACATAATGAATTTCACATCAATTTGTGTGAAAAAGACAGAAAGAAAAAGGAAATTAAACATTTATTTGTATTGCTTCTTCTCTTTAATCTTTTTTATTAACTTCTCTAAGATCCTAATTAACGATCTCGAGGTTATAAATATTTATTGTTTTTAGTAAAATTCAGGCCCCCCTTGAGGGCTGAGGGCAAGGCTCTATGTCGAGGGCCCCGATGCGTTGCTTCGTTTTGCCTTAAGGTAGCTATTCGCCTGAATCCATGTATCATCGTCTGTGTAACTAACCTGCATCTAATAAAAATTTAAACATTTTTTCTAATTAATACTTCATAAACTTTTTCTTTTTTACTTAAATTTATCTTTTCCTACTGAGAAAAGTTGAAACTTAAGCAGATAAAATATAGAGTAGGTTCTTGGGGGGCCCCTCCTTTGGGCCCCTTGATGATCGGGGGCCTGATGCTCCAGCATCATAAGCATCCCTATAAATCCGCCACTACATTTTATTCATTTTTGTTAACAGAATAAGTAGAATTTGTAGAAAAAATAGTGGCGTGGCGGTGTGGTGGTTGAGAATTTTCTCACTTCATATGAAAACGGCAGATTTCTCTCCTCACAAAAAATAATTACTCTGCCGAAAGATGAGAAAATATAGGATTCCCGTATTCATAATTTTTAGGAATCCTCAGAAAACGATGGACCTTGGTTTTATCTTATGGAATCAGAATGAAGTACCTCTAAAGATTAATCCCTAATGAAGTCCCGCTAAAAATTTAATAAAATCTTTAAAAAAAATAAATATTTTTAGTGTTTTCAGTTGATTACTCCTGATTTTGAATAGCTTAGAAGTTGACACAAGTGCATCATTTTCATAATAATTGCTGATTTATCATTTTGTATGAATTATTAGCATTTGGCATCGACCAACTATTTGAATTTCTAGAATATCGATTGATACATTCATAATCTTTATCAAGAATTTAGATAAGAAGTAGTGAATAGTAAGATAATCCGTTACTATGCAAAAAAAACAACTTATAACAAACTCCTTTACAACTTATATCTACACCGACTCGATATGGTCCAAATATTTTTTTCAAGGAGATTTGCCTAATTTATGACTTTTTAGCAATGCATAATTGTAATGCTCACTTCGAAATTCTCTTAAGTCAATTCTCTGACATAGTATTTTTAAAACATCATTAGTTTACAGTTTTTTTTTGGTTTAAAACAACTGGTTCATGAGTTCCTTAAATTATTATTATTGATGTTATAAGACCCTGAGCTTCTGGATCAAATTTCTTGCATACTTTCAAGAATTTGAACTCTGAAATATTTATTTATAATATGAGGCAACGTATGGTAAATATATAGTATGCAGATTAACATAATATAGTACAATTATTAAAAATATATCTATATACTTGCTAAAAAATATGAATGCATTTTTTTAGGTAATAAGAACTAAATTTGATCCAAAAGAAAACTAAAATTCTGAATCAATTCACCATACAAAGGAATAGAAATAATATATTTTTTTAAATAAACATTATATGTAATATAATATTAACTATCAGTTATAACAAATTCCATTGTATTTGATACATAACCTAAAAATATCACATGATACAGATTCGCATTCCTTTTTGTTTATATCATTATTTATCTATACTTTTATAATTAATTGTTAATTTCGTTTAATTTTATCGTATAGAAAATCTTTAACCGTTATCAAATTTATCGACCGAATTTAATCCAATAATATATAACTGCAAAGATTTTCTATCTGCGTCCGCGCCTTTATTTATTAATCCAAAACCATAATGACTATCTTATATTTTAATCTAACAATCATTCACCAGACTATTCTAATTCAAGGTTAAAGTCTATAATACAAAGTAGCGGATTTAGCACTTGGGAGGCCCCAGACGTAATCCAATTTTTGAGCCCCTCTTCCTTAAAATATTTTCACTACACCATATAATCTACGCATTCTATGCTACTCAATTAGTAATGCTCTGGATACATAACTAATGTCACATCAATTTATGTAAAAACGCAGAAAGAAAAAACCGAAAACATCTATTTTCCTTCTTCTCGTTTAGAGAGCTGAACTTTGAGGCCCCAGGCGTGCGTCTTATGCGCCTAAGAGGAAATCTGTCACTGAACATACAAATATCGTATCTTAAACTTGTTTATAGTTTAAACAGTGGCGGATTTATATGGATGCTTAGATGCTGGAGCATCTGGCCTCTGATTGTCGGCGGGCCCCGGAGACTTTACTCATTAGTAGATTAGTGTAATGGAAGAGCCTCGCCCTGGGGGAACCGCCTTGATGATCACGGTATCCCCTACG